>OX494460.1:1800000-2007500 GCA_950381575.1 Plusia festucae
AAAATTCGCTGATATTATGAAAGAAATAGTGTATGTTTGATACTTCTTCACACTCAAACTGCTGGACCGATTTTAATAAAATGTTGTACTGAGGTACAGTCAACAGCAAAAGTTGATGCTGAATTGAGTTTACCAGTTTGATGCCGCACAGTTTTGACGCGAACTCCGTTCATTAGTATTGAATTTCTCATTTTGATCATCTACTTTTGCTGTTGACTGTACCTGATTCCATGACTGACACATTACTTTTTTATCCCGAAAAAAAAGTTATCTGGTAAATTGCTCACGCTTCAAGAAAAGACATCCGTCCATTTAAACACCATAAAAGACATCTTCAAAGCCCAAAACGGTGAAGGAAAACATCGTGAGGAAACCTGGATTCCAAAAAATTGGAATCTGAAATCGCCAACCCGCAATGAGCAAGCGTGGTGATCAATGCTCATTCCATCTCTATATGAGAAGAGGCCTGTGGCCAGCTGTGGGATGTTTATAGGCCGGTATTATATTATAATAATATTGTTTTTTAATCCTTGTTTTCTTAATATACAGAGTAGCCACTGGGTCGGCACAGTTCTGCTGACCTCGTGCCAAGTGATCGAGCGTCCGAGCAAGAAGGACGGCTTCTGCTTCAAGTTGTACCACCCGCTCGAGCAGAGCATCTGGGCACCTAGGGGCCCGCATAACGAGACTATAGGTAAGTGCAGGTTGCCGGATAGACGTCACATGGTTGCCGGGTAGACTGGTATCTGGTTACCGGGTAGACAGGTAGCTGGTTGCCGGGTAGACTGGTATCTGGTTACCGGGTAGACATTAACTGGTTGCCAGGTAGACTGGTTGCCGGGTAGGCTGGTAGTTAGTTCTCTTGCAGACACCAGTTACACGGTACGGTGGTAGTTTGTTGCCTGGTAGACAACAGATTGCTGGTTGCCAGGTACAGTGGTAGTTGGTTGTCTGATAGACTAATATCTGATTACTTGATAGACTGGTATCAGGTTGCCTGATAGACTTGTGTTTTTTTTCCGACAGTGTGGTAGAAAGAAAAGAATAAAATAAATAATAAATAAATTTAAATATCTTGGGACAATCTCACACACGGTCATCTGATCCCAAACTAGGCAGAGCCCGTACTATGGTAACCAGACAACTGATAAACATACTTATATATTTCTAAATACATACATATTATAGATAAATAACACTCAGAACAAATGATCGTGCTCATCACACAAAGATTTGTCCTGGGTGGGAATCGAACCCACGACCTGCGGCTCAGCAGTCAGGGTCACTAACCAATAGACCAACAGGCCTGTCAAAATAATAGCTGGTTGCCCGGCAGACAGGTAGCAGGGTAGCGAAGTTGTCAGATAGCATGATTGCTAGGTATCTTGTTAGTGCAACTGTTACCTAGCGTTGATCAAAATTAAATTAATGTTATATTAATACTAAATAAAGTCTACATCCTATCGGTGAGGATTATTTAAAATATTGTGTTACTTTCCCAGGAGCTGTGGTCCAGCCACTACCTACCGCTCATCTGATATTCAGGGCGCCCTCGCAAGCGGCCGGACATTGCTGGCTTGACGGACTAGAACTTGCTCTACGATGCAGCAATGCTATGCTCAGGTACATTAAATTAAGTAGTTCCCGAGGGAAAAATGAAAATTGTTTACGACCTAAGCCGTGGGCAGACAGCTTTGAAATTTTGTATTTTTCTCTATTACAGCGCAAGCGATAACACGGGTGTAAATTGTATTCAATTTCTTATTACTTTCAAATTTTTTATTTCTGACACAATTCTGAAGTCCACGCAGACGAAGTCGCGGGGAGAAGCTAGTAAATAAATAAATTAAAAATAAATAAATGTGGACAACATTACATACATTGCTCTGAATCCAAAGTAAGTAGCTAAAGCACTTGTGTTATGGAATCAGAGACAACGAAGGTACCACAAACACCCTGACCCGAGACAATGTAGAGAAGTGTTTTTTCTACATTGACCCGACCGGGGATCGAACCCCTCAGAGCTAGCGACACATTGAAAACAGATGGAAATTCATAACCCTAGCTTTAGTTACTTACTTTGGATTCGGAGCAATGTATGTGATGTTGTCCACATTTATATTTAGTACTTGGAAAATGACATTTTCTGAGAATGAATCCTAGCTAAATCGATTTAACGCCCTCGAAACCCCTGCATACAAAATTTCATGAAGATCGTTGGATCCGTTTTCGAGATTCAGGGGGCCTACTCTGAAATGTTAAATCCGAAGTATCGGCCGATGTTTCGGTTGTTTCCTACTCCGAAGTACATTATTTTTCGTTCGGTCGGTTCAATCCGTCCGAACTTATTTTGACGTTAGTTGTATCGTAAACCCTACTCTGAAATACAAAACCCGACCGAAAATTTGAGTTTGACAAGACGTTTATCGGGGAATTTATGTCAAAATTCACGACATCAAAATAGCTATCGTTTGAGTATCGTAAATATCGAATTTGATAAATCTTTACGATATCTTGAGTTTTACATATAAGAATTGTAACAATTTATTGACTTGACGCTATTTTTTACCTGAGTGTTATGTTTTATAATTTTTTAATAAGAAATAAGTAGTAAGCGACACGTTCAAGTGCCTTCAAGATCACCTATCATACGGAGGGTCTCAATCCATCCGTAATACTCAGAAAGTACACACACCAAACGGATAGATAGTTATTTTACACTAACAGATAATGTGTAAACGGGAGCATTACATATGATAGTCATTACTACTACTAACACACTTGCGTTTAGGTAATAATTACTACGTTTGCATACGCGTGATATCGATAGCTTCGTAGGTGTGTCCTGCAAAGCTATCTAGTTTGCTGTGTGCTTGTTTATTGAGTAGGTACATAAAAAAATGCACATTATTATCGTAAAACATATTATCAAGTAAGTAAGAAATACTTTAGATAGTAAGTCGAAATAACAACCCCTTTGGTTTCAAAACTCAAATAGGTGTTTGCATACTTTTGTTTGGGACCGCATGAACATTATATGACACACACCATACATTTCTAAGAATAATAAACTCAAGTGGCGTTTGTAATAAAAATAGGCAATAGATAATACTAGTTCTTTATTTCAGATAGAAATCCATAAAATATAAACACAACAACGTTTTACAAATCATAACACGACTTACAAATCTTACACAATGAAAACATAGTACCTGGATCACCGAGCATTGCTCGTTTTTTTTGGTAGTGTGTTTTTAGAAATTTTAATTAAATACGAATTAGGTACATACTGTTGAAATGAGAAAATATAAATAATATTTTTCGATCTTACCGACGTAATAATAAAAATATGAACTGGTTATTTAATTAAAAAATAACGAGTGCATTTAGTTTAATATTTTATTAGAAACAAATACTTATTTTTACAGCTTATCAATCACAAATAACATTTAAATTAAAAAAATATATTATTACTCGCCAAAATGTCAGGAAGAGTAATTTTTTTAAGTTGATTACTGTTATCACGGATAAAACGTAATTTTCTGAAAATGAATCGTAGATCGATTTATTACTTTTACAGGGTGTTAGTTTAATACATCAATATAAAACAATTTAAAATATAAAAAGCTTATTCGAAGTCCTGTAATAGTAATTCTGTGTAAGTCCTTTGAATATTGAGGCCAGTTATCAATAACAGCACGCACTCTTTCCATGGGAAAATTCTTCACTACCAATCGTATGGATTGTTTTAGGGACTCTAAATTATCATGGCGTTTAGAGCAAGCCGTACTCTCTAAAACTGACCGTAAATCATAATCCAGCGGATTAAGATCGGGTCTAGACGACGGCCAGTCTTCAACTCTGATGAAGTCCGAAACGTTCGTTTCCAACCAAGACTGCGTAGACCGAGCTTTATGACCCGGCGCCGAGTCTTGCTAGAAAGACCATTCTTGGTTATTGAACATGGTGTTGTTAAGGGGCTTCACTAACTTCTCAAGAATGCTATAATATCATATGCTGACCCCTACAGTATCTTGATACCCTTGTGCCGATGTTTTGATACCTTTTTCACAAAAGTATGGCTCAGTCACCCCTTTATAGCTAATATCCCACCAAACTATCACTAAAGTTGCATAATGCCCACGTTGCACTTTGTCAACAAATTGGGAAACTTTCTTAGAGCTGTTAGCATAAATACGGCCATTTTGTTTGTTAAAACGTTGTTTAATTGCAAAAAAAATCTCATCCGTAAACAAAATTTTTCTGTTACCTCCTTTTGAGTACCGCTTCAGTAGTTGTTTCGATTTTACCACCCTATTCTTTTTTAAATTATCAGTTAAGAAATGACCAGTACGTCTCTTATAGGCTGCAAGTCCTAAGTCATCTTTTAAAATACGCGACATGGTTCTAGGTGACAGGCTTCTTTCCCTTACTGCTTTGACCACCTTTTTCGTACGAATACTACGTGGACGGTCTGATCTTTTTCTGTCACAAACAAAGGAGGTCTCATTGTACCTATGAATAGCCCGGAACACAAACATTTTAATAATACCAAGCGTATCGAGTTTTAAAAATTGCATTTGGCTCCATACCTACTTTGTGTAATGCAATCACAGCGATTCGGTCCTCTTTATCACCCCACTCTATTTTAATATCGCAAAATATTGTACAATGTATTGGCGCCAAAATGAGAAAACACAATGAACAATCATATAAATGACAGATTCCAAATTCAAATGTTTTGTTTATTTTTAATAGTAAAAGTATTTATGGCCAGACTAAATTGCTCGTTTAAAGATATAAGATTACTAAAAAAACGGATAAAAAGACATTTTCTGGAAATGAATCCTAGCTAGATCGATTTAACGCCCCTGAAACTCCCTGCATACAAAATTTCATGAAAATCGTTGGAGCCGTTTCCGAGATTCGGATTATATATATACAAGAATTGCTCGTTTAAAGATATAAGATAACAGGAGGAGGATAACATTATTTTGTGTTATAGTGTGTAGGCTGATCCAATGGCTTAGCAGTGGAGAGGCCCACATATCCACGGATACTTTTAAATATCTTTAATTATTATGCTTTTGTGAATGACTTGATAGACGTGAATTCTTTAAGTAGCAAAGCACATTGTTTCTATAGCGCGCCAACCTCAACAGCAATGAGCAGGTCTGCAGCACATAACCAAGGGAAACTGATTACAAATTATTCACTGGACCCATATAATTTATATGAGAATGCTTAGTTTGTTTTTTGTTGAAATTTCTTAACTTGAACACTTTTCACTTCAGTCAGCTTGATTATAAATAAACGAAATAACCATATAAGTAGGTATATATCGCCATCGTACGATCGCAACAATACGGTGCGACGACGGCGATGTTAGATTTGGTTGAAATTAAGTATTTTTCCTGTTTTTTTCACAATAATGTTTGTTTACTTTGGTTTACTTGTCATCCTTTGACTTTTTATTTTCTTTTTCTTTAGTATAAAACTATAGTCTTTGATTTGGACAATCGGCAAAAGGAGTCTGAATATCAAGAAATATTAAGATTTATTGAGAAATAACACTTAACCATACAAATAAATACGGAATTTAAAGCAAGGATTAATTATATTGATTTTTAAATTAATTTTATGTTGTAATTTATTAGTTATATTCTATCGAAATGAATATTAATTCCCAATACAAGCATATCGACAAACGGTTCAACTCTAGCACTGAATTTCGTTCGGTCAGACACTCTTCCGAATATTTACTATGGTTCCGACCGAACTTAGCTAATCCGAACTTTCTTCGTAGTAGGGTACATAAGCAATGTTCGGTCGTGTTTCGGTCGGTCCCGAAGTATCGGATATCGAATTTCAGAGTAGGCCCCCAGATTATCTTAATAAATATATAATATAAATTACGCGTCACTTTGTATGTCCAGGATAGACTCCTAAACTACTTACCAGATTTTAATTAAATTTGCAAACCGGTTGCAGTTTGGTCTAACTTGAAAGACAGGATAGCTTACATCACAAAAATAAAAATAAAAATTGAGAGATTATATAGGTATATAATATATTTGAAGCGGCCGCAGCCTAATGGCTAGGACGTCGGACTTACGATCATGTGGTTTCGAAATCGAATCCCACCCATTACACTACCGACGTGAACCCACTCGTAACACAAGCATCTTAGCTTAGCACGAGGGGTTAACGAGATTACTAGTAGTGTGCGAGTGCGACCCATACTGTTAGTAGTCTTTAAAAAATATATATATATTTATGGCGTCAGATGTTCGCGGTCGCGGCCAGAGCAGACGGTCGCAGCGGACTCGCCGGCGACGCAGACGAACCTCTCGCACGAAGATCTTGAGAAACACTTTAATGAACACGGTTAGTGGACATTCAAATACTTTGGGGGGGAGGGGGGGGGGGGGGTAAACAGCTTCGTAGCGTAACGCGTTACGGTGCCACTCTGCCTGCTCCCTCTCTCTCCCGCATACGGCAGCGGTAGGCAGGCGAGGAGGAGCCTGCCTACTGCTGCCGTATACTTCAACTTAGTAGAGTAGTTTAAGTTATTACTTCTGTTGAGCGTCCCGACACGCACACGTTTTTTTTTACAGCAACAAACTGTACATCTAGTTACTAAATTGAACCACCTTAATTTTTTATTGATTTAATAATACTGGATTATTTTTTTTATGGAGTGCGTATATTCAACGAGGTAATCAGGTGCATAAAACTGAACAACACTCCATAAAAAAAATCCTGTATTAATAAATTAATTAAAAGATAGGTGGTTCAATTTAGTATAAAAAATAATCCTGTATATCGTGGTTCTTATGGATGCCGAATATAAATCTGAGCTCGTTTATACACGAGGCCACGCTTGTCTTCAATTCCCGATGACTATAATATTTAAGTATCTACCGTATACAAACTAAAGAGGTCCGTAAATAGACCCGCGTTGAGCCTGAAGTCGTAGGATATCGGACACGTCGTTGCCTCGTGTATGAAACTGTTAGTGTTTAAGTGTATAAATCTTAAACACAGAGTAGTGAGTACATGGAGTACTTATAAATTATATACAACATGTAACAAAACCCCTGTCAGATCCAATAAAGTCGTATTCGTGATACAGTTCATGAACCGTCTCGCATAGACGGCTTCTTTGACACAAAGCTGTAGGTAGTAAGTACGTGAACTTTGAGGAGCGGTCAGTGTTGCTGTTGCCTTGGATCAGTTTTTATTTTGATTTAATTATTTTCAATTGGGAAATAATAAATCTCCAGTCCATTTAATGGCTCCGTATATGTGTTAGCAGTACGATACCGAATAATACTCTTAAGGATCAGACAGGGATTTTGTTACATGTTGTAGGATAAGCACGTGTATTATACGGTAGCTGTTTCCCGCAGCTCCGCTCGCGGTCTAAATTTCTTTTTTTTTATTGACAATCCATCATATCTTTTAACAAAGTTGTGTGGTTAATTTATTCGATTTGCTCACTATTCTGTCTGTATCAAAATATTAAAATTGGTATAAAAATTGAAACTAACTGATCTAATTGACAGCAAAATTAATTCTTACATCATTAGTATAATCAAGGTAATATTTTTTTGTCCTACCCTCTGCACGTACGCTAAATAGTGCTAAAAATATCTGAACCGTCTTCCTGTAGCTCTCCGCTAATGTCCATATCAGATTATTCTCCGAGAAGACCAAGTTCAATAGAACGAAAAGTAACATACCAAGTACCAAAAAAAATAAAAACGCGTAAAACAAAATGGGCCCAATTCATGGACTCCATAGAAATCTTATCGAAAGACCACGATTCCAGTGATTCACCAGAAAGAGATGGCAAGTTCCTAGATTTTTTGAGGAAGAAAGAGACGGGTATAGGTCGGAATTCAGCGTCAACGTCATCCATGAGGATGGAAAAGGATCAAATTGTTAAAAAACAGATGAGTAAAAGTTTAGCTTCAAGTCCTTATAAGTTTGATTTGAAGAAATCGCCGATTTTGAAATGTCTGGAGTTACCGAAGTTGCCGATAAGTGAGAGATCGAAAGACAAATTGTCGCCGACGAGTTTGATAGAAGAGAATTTCTTGAAATTCATGTCTACATTCCCAAAACGTCGCAGCTCGACCCCAGCTCATTTTACTCAAAAAAGAGTCGGTGAGTTACGGGAGTCTGGTGTTAAAACGGATTCAGAAGATGATGTGTTTATGAAGAGAAAGAAGATTGTGTGCAAAGGTTCTGAGATTATTTGCGATACGCCTGAAAATATTATTATCAAGACGGCACCTTCGGTTGAGAGAGTGAGGCAGTATTCCTCGTCTTCCTCTGATGATGCTAGGGAGTTATTTAGGTGGGTTATTGATTTAAGATTTTTACTTAACTACTTCCAATTCGTATGTTAATTTAAAAACCAAAAATTAAAATAGGACCTAAGATTGTACCTTGGGGTACGCCGCAATAAAACTTTAATTTTTCTCTAAACACTTAAAATGATAATTATATTACAAGATGGCCCGAAAAATATTAGGGGTCGTCCATAAATCACGTGATGATTTTAGGGACTTTTAAACCTTTTCCCTTTTTCTCTTCTCTGTGATACGTTGTGTAGTTTTAGGCAATTTAATTTTCTTCCCCCAAAATCACGTATTAATTATGGTACAAAGTTATAATCAATGTAATTTTTAGATTTTACTTAATAATGAAAATTAAGCACCATTTAGACATACTCCAAAAGACATAACGTGATAGGTTTATGGAACCGTGAACGAAAAAACTAAATACCTACAAGTGACACACCTATGTGATTCTAATGTTTTTTTCCAAACCCCTATCGAGCCTAACGTGATTAATGGACGAACCCTAACACATTTAAACTAGATTTCGCTTAACATTTATAGGAAATCTCCGACTTACCCCCAATTAGCTTTGACGCCCGACAAATATTCTCTGATTGACTACGATAAACTGCCGTCAGCGAGTTTCGAAGCGAGCAAATCCGAGAGGCGAGACGATAGGTTGATATCACAGAACGTTTATGTAGCTGGGAAAATTGTTAGAACCGGTAAGACGTTATCTGCTAAGGTTTTCTCATGTTCATTAAAAAAATCAAACAAAGCGGTGGTAGCCTAATGGCTAGGGCGTCGGACTTGCGATCATGTGGTTGCGGGTTCGAATCCCACCCATTACACTACCGACGTGAACCCACTCGTAACACAAGCATCTTAGCTTAGCACGAGGGGTTAACGAGTTTACTAGTAATGTGTGACCCACATTGCTAGTAATCTTAAAAAAAATTACAGGGTGTTTTCATTTACAGTGGAATAGGTCACAATGCTAATTATCACTGTGCGCGACGTGCTGCGGGTTCGATCCCCGCATGGGACAAGCATTCGTGTCATCCACAAATGCTTGTTCCAAGTCTGGGTGTTCTTTGTGCATGTGATTTGAATGTTTGTGAAACCCCCGCGACACAAGGATTAAAATCCTTAGTGCGGGCGTCGTTAAAAAAAAACCCTGTACATATTTATCTACGATAACTCGTACAATTTCATTTTTTTTATATCATAGTCACCTGATAATCATACAAACTCTTCGGTGTATTTAGCTAGATGTTTTTAATAATAACGTTTTGTTTACGGCTAAAATTCTTGCTCGTTTATTTTAATTGCATATCGTAACGTTTTCCTTGTATTGTTTATTTATAGTTTTTTAAGGCCTTTTATACACGAGGCGACGCAAGTCCTCGAGATGTTCTGTCTCAACGCGTGCCATTACAGAGTTATTTGTAAGCCTTTTTTCGGGGTGAAAAGCTTATGCTTTCAACCCACGCCGAGGGCGCGACATGGGGATATGTCGGACTTTCACCAACCACAAACACCCCGGTCCCGTCTCTGCCATGGCCGGAGTCGTGGGATCACTCGCGCATTCTCTGCTCGACTCCGGCTGGCCCCAGTCCTTGCAGACTCCTTCTAGGTGTGGGTGTAAAAGGCCCGCTCCTCGAAGCTCTCCTTCTGAGAACGGACGCATTGGACGACGCATCCGTTTCCTTCTTGGCCTGTTAGCTGATCGAGTGACAATTTTAGAGATCTAATGCTTGAGTATGAAAGAAACTGCGTTTTACATCTTAAGGTTTTATCATACAGGATTAATTTAAAAGGAGTGCGTATATTCAACGAGGTAATCAGGTGCATAAAACTGAACAACTTTCCTCAAGGAACATAGGTCGAAATCTTAAATTTGAAAATCATCTTTTCATACAAACATAAGACCTGTCACTTTGTATGAAAAATTCATATCTGTTTTAAGATTTGCGCCACAAGGACCGAACCAAGCACTGATCTCTATAAATCCTTACTAACAAACAACAGGTTAACCTTCTGCCCTTATTATTTTATTTGACATTGTATATTTGTTTACACTTATAATGTGAGTTTTACAACACAATTGTATTAGGTTGTACTTTCCTGGTATGATAAATGTATGTGGAAGATAATTAATCTACACTTATTAGTGTAGATTAATTATCTTTTTATATTATATAGAGGAAAGATTTGTATTTTTGTGTGTGTGTATGTTTGTAATGAATAAACTCAAAAACTGCTGTGCCGATATCAAAAATTCTTTCACCATTAGAAAGCTACATTCACCCTGAGTAACATAGGCTATATTTTTTACAAAAAAATTAGGTACCGCGGGCAAAGTCGCGGGGAACAGCTAGTTAGTTACCTACTTACTTATTACAATGGTAATCGTTCGCTTGCAATTATGGTAGTCGACATTAGGTTATGGTTAGGGCGGTTTCAGACTAGCGTTTAAGCTCGGTTTTGTTTTCTTGGGTCATACTCGCAAAAAAAACGTAACGTGGCATGACGCAGATTGTAGTTCAACAACCAGGGTCGACTTGTGGGTAGTGTTATATACGGGTAAGACCATTTCATAGATTTTTTACCTAAAAGTACCTATAGTAAGTCAAAAATGATAACGCCTCTCCTAACCCGACATGATCACGTTAATTGCTTGGACTTTGTGAATAAGTCCCCTTAGTGTTGACGCGCATATAAACTGGTATGAGCATGAATGAGATCGAGCAAACATGCTAAGACTGGCGTGCACTCATGCTTTCGGTTTAATGTAGTGCGTGTGCAAATGTGTATGCTAAAAAACCGTATACTCGCAGAAAAAACGCTAGTCTTTAACCGCCCTTAGGTTGCGGTTGTTAAATTAAGTAAAAGTTAGCAAATAAAAAAACTCCATTAAATATTTTCGGAGACAATATTCTTGAACAAACATACATTCACACGAAATAAAAAAACCGGCCAAGTGCGAGTCAGACTCGCGCACTGAGGGTTCCGTACAAACCTGTAGGTATATAAGTAAAAGTTATGGTATTTTTATTGCTAAATGAAATGTAGTAAGTTTAAAATTATTAAAAATATTTTTATTATATGATATAACTAAAAATGTATACTTTTCGCATTTTTTCCTATATCTCTGCTATAAGACGTTGCTTCATACCAAATTTCAAGATTCTGAGTTCACGGGAAGTACCCTGTAGGTTTTGATTCCCTTGCGAGTGTCGAAAATTTGCGGCATAAACGGGAGTATCTTTTGATCGCGTTGACTTAGAAGTTTGATTTTTTCACAGCTCCAAGAGACCATAGACTTGAGTATTTGATATGAATTTCAGCTTGATACCTCCACGCGTTCCTGAGAAAAAAGGTCTTGACAGACAGACAGACAGACAGACAGACGGACAACAAAGTGATCCTATAAGGGTTCCGTTTTTACCTTTTGAGGTACGGAACCCTAAAAATCTGAAAATAACTAAAATATTTAATTATCTGATACAACGGTGCAAGGCACACCATTTGTGGTTTAATGAGATATCTTATCAGAATGATTATGAAACAATATATCATTGATAACGACGATAATTACACATAATTACTCATTAGAATTTATGACGTTATCGATAAAGATTCGATCGACGTATACTTAATTTAAGAAATAACTTCGTTTACTCAAATTCTTTTTTTTTTATGAACTTATGCTGTCCCACTTCTGGAAAAGGTCTTCTCCATTTCCTTCTAAAAATCACGCGCCACCACGTATCATAACCATACTAAATATAAATGTTTATACAAAACATATTTTTTACGGAATAAAATAAATAAATTAAAATAAACCCGGATCGACTTGGTTGTTTTTATAATTTGTTTGTTTTAATCGTAAAATAGCAATAACAAAAACGAAAAAGAAAAGTTGAACTGTTTTTGTGATTTCGTAATTTTTTGTTTACGAAATTAAAAATATACTAACTTACTTACTTCTCAAAAACGAATCTCGCACTAAGGAATTTAATCCTTTTGTCGCGGGGCTTTCACAAACATTCAAATCACATGCACAAAGAACACCCAGACTTGGAACAAGCATTTGTAGATCACAGAAATGCTTGTCACATGCGGGGATCGAACCTGCAACGTGGTAATTAGCGTGGTGACCTAACCAATCGGCTATCCGTGCAGTCAAATATTATTAAGTGTCTAATATATGATTTAAATCCAAATTAATTCGACGGAAAAAAAATCATCAATTTCTATGTAAACAAATTATTACGATGTTAACACGCTAGTATGTAGCCATCCTTATTTTTAATACATGCTTTATTTAGTCATACTTCAAACTTGGTCGCGTGCAGACGTATTTGTGATTTCGTTTTATTACACGCGTAATATTATTATCTTTTTTTGTGTGTATCATCTTTCATCATGTGATTATTTTGTGTGTGTCAGTGACATTTGTTGTGATAACAGTGTTTTTATGTGTGCTGGCTTCGTGAATTATTACGTAGTATCTAGTTACAGTTGAGTAGGGAATCAAAACAAATAAGGTAGTATCTTGCTATATTTGAGTAGTCAATCAAATCAAATCAAAATATATTTATTGCAAATAGGCCTTTTCAGGCATTTTCGAAACGTAAAATCTTAATCTTAATATCTTGGGACAGCCTTAACACGGCCATCTGATTCCAAACTAGGCAGAGCCTGTACTATGGCAAGCAAGATAACTGATAAACACACTTATATATTTCAAAATACATACACATTATAAATAAATAACACCCAGACACGGAACAAATGATCGTGCTCATCACACAAACATTTGTCCCGGGTGGGAAACGAACTCACGACCTCCGGCTTAGCAGTCAGGGTCACTAAACACTAGACCAACAGGCCCGTCGATAATGACTCTAGTTGCGCGGTTCCAAAATGTCATTCCTAGAGAAAACAACCAGCAGTAATCCTACTAATATTATAAATGGTAAAAGTGTGGATGTTTAGATTTTTGGATGTTTGTTACTCAGTCACGCAAAAACGGCTGAACGAATTTGGATGAAATTAGGTATGCATGTAGCCTTTGACATGGAAAAGAACATAGGCTACCTTTTATCCCGATTCCTTTTGTAGTTCCCGAAGGAAAATTTAAAATTGTTTACGAGCTAAGCCGCGGACAGACAGCTGTAACTAGCTTTTGCTCTCCTCCGCCCGCGTGGGCCTCGGTTACCGGGGCAAATTATAGCCTATGCCTTCCTTAATAAGTAGGCTATCTAACAGTGAAATAATTTTTCAAATCGGCTTAGTATCTTTTGAGATTAGCGCGTTCAAAAAAAACCAAACTCTTCAGCTGTATAAGAATATATTATTAACTACCTTTTTCTCGCGGTTCCGGAGGCGTAGGCGTCGGTTTTCCCGCCAAAAAGAATTGTGAATTTGACAAATCGGACCACTAGTTGCTGAGATTAGCGCGTTCAACCAAATAAACTCTTCAGCTTTATTGTTGTTTTAGATACCACGCTTGGCAAGCGGGTTGGTGACCGTACTTTAACTACAGATTGCATTGAACAGTTCTACGTTCGGGGTAATTGTTGTTCTCCCATTTGGTGAACAATATGCACTTTGGATGCAATAAATAAATACAATAGGATCAGTAATGTATACGTAAGAGGCGTACAATGATAAGGAAAAGAAAGATACGTGATTTCAGTGATAACGTCGTCGATAAGATAAGATTTTAAGTTAAGATATACAATCTTATTTTTAGGTATATACTAGCTGTGCCCCGCGGTTTCATTCTCTTACTAAGAGGTCCCGATTTCGTAAAAAAAAAAATATTTTAGTTTTAATATCTATTCTGTTATTCGGGATCCAGTAAAACAAGAATCATGAAAATCGGACCATCCGTTCTCGAGTTATAAGTGCTGTTGCGAACTCGACTTTGTTTTATTTATACTAATAAACTCCTGCAGATTGAGCATTTGTAATGAAACCGGCATTGTTTTATAGTGGTTATTTTTTATGGAGTGCGTATATTCAACGAGGTAATCAGGTGCATAAAACTGAACAACTATCCCCAAGGAACATAGGTCGAACCGTCGAAATCTTACAAAAGAATATGAAATATTCATACAAAGTGACAGGTCACGTGACTTATGTTTGTATAGAAAATTGATTTTCAATTTGAAGATTTCGACCTATGTTCCTTGGGGAAAGTAGTTTAGTTTTATGCACCTGATTACCTCGTTGAATATACGCACTCCATAAAAAATTGTCCTGTATAATTTTAAATTTTAACATCTTAAAGGTTATGTATGACATTTGCAAAGGCGACATAGTTGTATCCTAGTTACTGTGAAATGCAATACTTATTGTTGTTTTCCTTCAACATAAGGTAAATAATTCAGCTATTTGATGACAAAGTAAATCACTGTTAGGTATATTATTACATATTGGTTATGGAATTTGACCCTAATACAGAATTAATTTAAATTTAAAAGGAGTGCGTATATTCAACGAGGTAATCAGGTGTCAATCCTAGTAAGCTGTCATGTTAGGGAACTAGATAATTTTTACAGAAAGGCCTACGTACCTATTTTACCTAATAATTGTCTACTTTAATAGGTTTTCTATTTTTCATTCATAAATGAATGTTCAGCTTTACGGGTAGTTTTGTAACATCCTGTGTAAAGAAGGAGTGCAAATCGCATTTTTTTTTAATCTGTACATATATATAAAACAAAGTCGGGTTTGTTACAACACTTATAACTCGAGAACGGGTGGACCGATTTTCATGATCTTTGATTTATTGGATTCGTCTTTGTCCCGAATAGCAGAATAAACATTAATAACTATGGAAAATTTACTGTATAATTCACGAGAACGGGGAAACCTTACGTGGGTGAAACCGCGGGGCACAGCTAGTTATGTATAAATAATTCATTCAATCAATAAAAACAACATGACACACTACTGTGTATTCGACGCACACACGCATAATGTAGTTTGACAAATTGAGCATGTAATATTAACCAGATAATTCAACCGAGAATCAAGCTTCTGCCCGCGACTTCGTCTGCGTAAACTTCAGAATTGGGTCCAAAAATAAATGAAAAATGTGAAAGTTTCACCTGTTTTATAGATTGCGCTGTAATAAAGAAAAATACCAAATTTCTAAGCTGTCTACCCGCGGCTTAGCTAACTACTACTAGCGAACTACTTAAATAATCGGGATAAAAGGCCTATGTTCTTTTCCATGTCAAAGGCTACATGCATGCCAAATTTCATCGAAATTCGTTCAGCCGTTTTTGCGTGATTGAGTAACAAACATTAAAAAAAATGCTTGCTAGCTATGTGGGTCGCACATTACTAGTATTCTTGTTAAAACCTCGTGGTAAGATAATAATTATATGCTTGTATTACGAGTAAATTCACGTCGGTAGTGCAATGGGTGGGATTTGAAGCCGCGACTTCATTATCGCAAAACCGATGCCCTAGCCATTATTACACGAGTTATAAGTCCTTGAACGTTGAATAATTATGTACACAGAGACTGCCATGAGCGAAATGCGGTCATAACATAATCCTTATGATGTAATATTTGAGAAACAAGACCGTCTTATAATCAAAGTTAATTTCGTATCAAACAAGATCAAGAAGATATAATACCGCGAGACTAAATCCTTATATCTTCATCTTAACTTAGGTAGAATTGAAATAAGTAAATAATAAATATCTTAGGACAGCTTACACACTGCCATCTGATCCCAAACTATGGCAACCGGACAACTGATAAACATACTTATATATTTATAAACACATATAAATATATTATAAGAACAAAATAATGATCATGCACATCACACAAAGATTTGTCATGTGTGGATATCGAACCCACGACCTCCGGCTTAGCAGTCAGGGTCAGTAACCACTAGACGAACAGGGGCAACCGGCCCACCGATATCGAATACAATTGAATAATTACCCATATTTATACTTATAATACCGGCTTATGTCCCACTGCTGGGCACAAGCCTCTCCTCATATAGAGAAGGAACGAGCATTGATCACCAGGCATTATAAGATAATATAAGAATTACTAGCTGACCCGGCAAACGTTGTTCTGTCATATTTAAAAACTTGGAGACGGCCACCCCTATCATTTAGGGTTGTGAAAAATAGATTTTGGCCGATTCGCAGACCTAACCCGAAAATCGGTAGAGCCATTTCGGACGAATTTAATTACAAACACCGTGACACGAGGATTTTATATATTAAACATTCTTTTTTTTTATAAATTCTTTTTTTTTTACGTCGCCCGCACTTAGGAACTTATTGCTTGTGTCGCAGGGTTTCACAAACATTCAAATCACATGCACAAAGAACACCCAGATTTGGAACAAGTATCTGTGGATCACACAAATGCTTGTCTCATGCGGGGATCGAGCCCGCAGCACGTCGCGCACAGTGGTCATTAGCGTGGTGACATTATACCACTTGGCTATCCGTAATCAAATGAAATCTGATCTTGTGAAGGTCGTAATAAAGTACATTTTTTAGGAACGTGTATTAATACGTGTCACTGGTTGGAGAGACATCAGGCCACACACACAATATATTTGTTAATACGTACTTTATTGTCAACTAGCCGTTCCCCGCGACTCCGCCCGCGGTACCTATTTTTTTAATAAAAAATATAGCCTATGTTATTCAGGGTGAATGTAGCTTTCTAATGGTGAAATAATTTTTGAAATCGGCGCAGTAGTTTTTGAGTTTATTCATTACAAACATACACACATACACACACGAAAAAAAATCTATCCTCTTTATAATATTAGTGTAGAATTTATTGTGTTTGCGGCTAGCCTAAAGAGAATTTCTGTTGACGCTCTCTGACTATAAGAACGATCTTTCAAACATCACTTAATGCCTTAAGCTACAAGATTTTAAGTATTAAAAGTACTTAAATATTCTGTTTACTATATTAGTAGTGTGTTAAATATGTTTCTGTGAGGTATTTAGGGATTTAAAAGCCTTTTTGAAATGAACGGTATATTTTTTAATACATTTAAGTAAGTATTTCTTAAGTAAAAATGTCGTGGTGGCCTAGCGGTTCAATGGGACAGCTCACACATGACCATCTGATCCCAAACTAGGCGGAGCCTGTACTATGGCAACCAGACAACTGATAAACATACTTATATATTTGTAAATAAATACATATTATAGATAAATAACACTGATTTGACTTGACTGCCTCGTTGGTCTAGTGGTCGCAAGCGCGATTGCCGTGAACGAGGTCTTGGGTTCGATTTCCGGGTCGAGCATAAAATATTTACTGAGTTTAGAAACTCTCAGTACCGCTCGGAGTCAGGAAGTGTGGCGGTGTTTACACCCCCGTGCCTCGGAAAGCACGTAAAGCTGTTGGTCTTGCGCCTGATCCCTCTCCGGTCGTGTCAGTCAACCATCCCATCGGACTATGAGAGTGAAGGAACAGAGAGTGCACCTGTGTTTGCGCACACACTTGTGCACTATAATATCTCCTGCGTACATGGCTGATCTCACTAGAGATTGGCCGCCGAGGCCGAAATTCGGTCGGGAGATTATTAAATAACACCCAGATATAGAACAAATGATCGAGCTCATCACAAACATTTGTCCTGTGAGGGAATCAAACCCACGACCCCCGCCTTAGCAGTCAGGGTCACTAACCACTAGACCAACACTAGTCCAAAATGATGATACCATATGAATTCACCGAAACCAATTCAGTGGTTCGGTGTTTTAATTATACATACGCCGATACGTCATAAGACCTCCTTTCTAACTGCACGGATAGCCGAGTGGTATAGGTCACCACGCTAATTACCACTGTGCGTGACGTGCTGCGGGTTCGATTCACAAATGCTTGTTCCAAGTCTGGGTGTTCTTTGTGCATGTGATTTGAATGTTTGTGAAACCCCCGCGACACAAGGATCCTTAGTGCGGGCGTCGTTTTAAAAAAACATCTAAACACTGCAAAAGTCGCTTTTTTATGATGACACATTAATCACTGACCTACAGAAAACATTCTAGTCACGTTTGTATTACCATAAAAAACATTATGACGTCTGATTTCAATTAATTAATTTATTATCGAACCTTGTACAACCAATATCATGCGTAATGGAAGGATCTCAATCAAATCAGCCTATCGCGGTCCACGGCTGGACATAGGCCTCTCCCTGGCGCCAGAACACCAACCCCCCTAGCCCAGTTACATTTCTACAAGCGATAACGCTGATCGAATCGTTAAAATGTACGGAAGTGACAAGTCTAAGTCACGTGACTTATCGAAATCAAATGTCATTTCCATACTATTAATGTCATTTAAGCGATTTCTATACACGTTAACGCTTGTAGAAATGTCACTTGGCTAGGGGGGCTGATCCTCCCCCTTCCTCAGTGGGACTACCGGGGAATGGGGGCCGTGTGTT
This sequence comes from Plusia festucae, assembly GCA_950381575.1. Taxonomy (NCBI): domain Eukaryota; kingdom Metazoa; phylum Arthropoda; class Insecta; order Lepidoptera; family Noctuidae; genus Plusia; species Plusia festucae. The sequence goes on from OX494460.1 coordinate 1,818,824, forward strand.
ATGGTGCACATTATGGGGTATATGTTGCCCTGGTCACCACGCTGGGCAAGCGGGTTGGTGACCGCAGTTTTGTATTCGTTCTTTAAAAGAGAGTTCTTTTTGGAGTAGGTTAAAAAAGTAGCCTTCTGATAAAAAACAAGTACGGAGAGACAAGTGATTTTCTCTATGATCTGTGGTCGTATGACCTTCGTTAATATAATAGGTATAGCCTTCTATTAGATCTGAGCACCTTTCAAATAAAACATTCATGTGTGTGCAAACGTAATACAAGTATTATATCACCATGTTTAGGGTTCCGTAGAAATATTGTAGAATCGTGAAAATCTTTCGTCAGATAGTTTCATAAAAAATATTAGTCGCGTATTTTTTCTACCTCCGGCCCTATATGAAGCTAAATCGAGTCGGCTAAATTATCTATTAAATGTCTCTAAATAAAAAAATCTAAGATCCATCATGCCGTTTGCCCCAGCAACGCACTAAGTTATATATAGCATATGGCTAAATATGCTAACTAATGGTTTCAAACTTCGGGGTAACGCGTTTATTCATCGATTTTTATTGTAACAAATGGTTAAATAATGATCTCTCCAACTAATTTGACCAATTGATTGATTAAACATTGATAAAAAAACACGTTTTGAAATCATTGGTTAGTATATTTAACCATTATCATAACATCTTTATCTTTATCATTGTTTGAGTAAACTCGAGATCAAAAAACTAGGCCAAATCGAGGTCCGAACCCCGCAGAGGTGCCCTTAGTGAACATAGCTGTGGCTTGAGCCCCAATTAAGCTATGGTTTCACCAAAAAGTCCCATGAAGCTATAAAACCGAGAAGAAATTCTAGCAGCCGATAGATCTTAAAAAAACTTTTTTTTTTTATGCATTCCGGGTGCAGCTTCTAATTTATAATTTTGAATAAACATATATTAATAATATCTTGGGACAGCTCACACACGGCCATCTGATCCCTAACTAGGCAGAGACTGCACTATGGCAACCATACAAGTGACAAACATACTTATATATTTCTCATACATATTCTAGATAAATACCATCCAGACACAGAACAAATGATAGTGCTCATCATCAAATTATCCTGGGTGGGAATTGAACCCACAACCTGGGTCACTAACCACTAGACCGACAGACCAATGTATGAACTATTAAATAGATATTTAATAGTACGGAACCCTTATTTAAAATCTGTCTCTTACTTAACTTTTATTGATAATGCTTACCGGTTTTATCTGTTAGCGCAGTTAAATAACACATGGCCAATGCCCTGCCTTACCTCATTGTGGATAGCTTTTAATATACGCACGTCGCATCTCAAGTGGTGATTCAGACTATTTTTGTATCGACTAGAAAGTTTTTTTGAAGCGGTTTCGCAGTTACTGGGTTAATAAAATTATTTTTAGTACTTCAATTTGGATACGGTTGTATTTATTCTTTTTATGTACCAATGCTTTTAAAATATTAATTCTAGAATCCAGATTTATGGTGGTGAAATCTAGACTCAAAATTAATATTTAACTTTTTTATTTATTTAATACTTTTCCGTTTTACGATCGGGATAAAAACCAGCCGTGCAATATCTACATCGTTGCATTCTAAAGGTACAGATCGTGGCAGCAATAGGCACAAATACTCAATACTAAAGTCTTTATGGAATTGCATATGTATTACATAGATGGTGTAAAAAGGTAACAGTTCAATATGGACCCTGTCGGGCACAGCAACATTAGGAGAAAGGAAGAGGACTCAGTAGCTATTCTATAATCTATTATATATAATTCCAGTGTCACGATGTTTGTCCGGGAATAACTCCGAAACTACTGAACCGATTTAAATCAAATTTGCACACGTGTGCAGTTTGATCCAACTTAAAAGATAGGATAGCCTACATCTAAATTATGAGAAAAAAAAATTGAGACCGCGGGCGGAGCTGCGGAAAACAGCTAGTAAGATTATAAATTATTAGATGTGTTGTAATTGGATGTATGAATATGAATATTTACTTTACGAATTTTTAGGTTTCTGGATATGTATATTATATATATTTGTTATTTTAATTTTGTATTGCAAATAACTGTACGACGCATTTCAATCATATTTGCTCTAATCGTCGTGGAATCTAGACTGGCGAATAATCTCCCGATCTAAAAAGGTTTACAATAAACGGTTTCAAACATCTGCTTATTCCGAAGGTTATCGATGACGATATACACTCATATGCAAACAAAGTTCTAGGCCATATTAACTTGCAAAGCATATACAACATGTAACAAAACACCTGTCGGATCCAATAAAGGCGTATTCGTGGTACAGTTCATGAACCGTCTCGCATAGGCGGCTTCTTTGACACAAAGCTGCAGGTAGTAAGTACGTGAACTTTGAGGTGCGTCACTCGTCAGTGTTGCTGTTGCCTTGGATCAGTTTTTATTTTGATTTAATTATTTTCACTGGGGAAAAAATCTCCAATCCATTAAATGGCTACGTATATGTGTTCGCAGTACGATACCCAATAATACTCTCAGGGATCGGACAGGGTTTTTGTTACATGTTGTATATTTGTACGGGTAGTCAAACACACATGTTACACACATCATTTCTGTATTAAAAAAAATGTACGCCGTCATTTTCCTAAATTGTCTAATTTTCCAGACTATTAGCAGCATCGTTTAGTAGCTGTTTAGCGATGACGTTATATTCTACCGAGAAATTTAACCTTCGTTATGTTTATACACATTGTATTTTGTCATACTATCTAGGTACCTAGTAGGTAGTGTTGATTTATCACAGGAAATATACCGAAAAATCTTCCATTCTTAAAATATTTTACTAGTTTTCATACAAACATAAGTCACGTGACCTGTCACTTTGTATGAAAATCTCATTTTCTATTTTAAAACCGACCTATGTTCCTTGGGGAATGTGGTTTAGTTTTATGCACTTGATTACCTCGTAGAATATACGCACACCTTTTAAATTAATCCTGTATAAGTAGAGGGAGACCGAAAAAGAGATGGATGGATTGTGTGAAAGATGATATGAGAAAGAAAGGAGTGGATGCCGCGAAGAAGAGTAATAGAGAGGAATGGAAGGAAAACGTATTGCGCCGACCACATATGAATGTGATAAGGGCAGAAAGGAATGCTACTGTGACCTTACTTATTCCCAGGATTAATCTCTCTAATCACCGCTAATGAGACACAATTGATTTTCTATTGTAATGCGGCGACCGGTCGCCGATCGGGGACGAATAGGCTATGATTGAGGTCTTTAAGGAGAGAAGGAAAGGGAGGGAAAGGGGGGAGGGGTCTTTGAGGGATTAAAGGACAAAAATTTTCCTAAAAATGGGTTGTGGAGTTCAGATAGGCAGTCGCTCTGTAAAATATAGTATCCAGCTACATCCGGTAAGACTGGAAGCCGATCACAATATAGCTTGATAATAAGCGCAGAAGATATTTGAATGAAGTCTAGTCTGTCTATTGGTATCAAATAAGTGCTTTTCTTTGTACAGTAATATTGACGAAAAGATAATGCTAGCTAGGTGATTGTACCGCAGACATTTTTGTATGTTTGTTCGTACTTTTATCAGGGAGATAATGTATAGAGTTAATGTATTGGATCGGGTATATTTAGAATTTGTTAGTGAGATTGTGAAAGTTTATTGATATTATATAAATTGCGACGACCTCCGTGGTCGAGTGGCGTACACACCGGTTTTCAAGGTGTCGTTAGCTCGGAGGTCCCTGGACGGTTCAATGTAGTAAAAACACTTTTCTACATTGTCTCGGGTCTGGGTGTTTGTGGTACCTTCGTTTTCGCTGATTCCATAACACAAGTGCTTTAGCTACTTACTTTGGAGCAGTGTATGTGATTTTGTCCACATTTATTTATAAATTATAGTACCTATATAGAAGTATTGATACAGGTATATCTTAATATATATAAATCTCGTGTCACAATGTTTGTCCTCAATGGACTCCTAAACCACTTAACCGATTATAATAAAATTCGCACACCATGTGCAGTTCGATCCAACTTGAGAGATAGGATAGTTTAAATCTCAAATAAATAAAAAAAAATTGAGACCGCGGGCGGAGCTGCGGGAAACAGCTAGTAGTTTTATAAAATATACACCAAAGAAGTGATTCTTTAGGCCAAACAAATCAACGTACATTAACGCAGATTATAGTTCAAGAACCCAGGGTCGGCAAATCTTTTTAGTGTTCTGAGAGTCACCTGGCAGTGTTAGTATATACGTTTTAGGCCATCTATTAACAGATTTTTTATTTAGAAGTACAGTTAGTCGAAAGATATAAAGCCTCCCTTAACCCTATACGTAACGGCACATTAAACCGCTTGATGAATAAGGCCGACGATACTCATTACGATTTTTCCTGGATGGGAATCGTTATAATAATCACATTGTTATATAATTGCAACGATTCATGAATGACTGCACGGATAGCCGAGTGGTATAGGTCACCACGCTAATGACCACTGTGCGCGACGTGCTGCGGGCTCGATCCCCGCATGGGACAAGCATTTTTGTTATACACAAATGCTTGTTCCAAGTCTGGGTGTTCTTTGTGCATGTGATTTGAATGTTTGTGAAACCCCCGCGACACAAGGATTAAATTCCTTAGTGCGGGCGTCGTTTTAATAGAAAAAAAAATACTGCATATTAAAAGTAATAAAAACGTATTTAACACGAAATGACAAATTTAAAAACAGCTGTTTAAATTAATGGACTGCAGTTGGAGATATCGCTATCTTATCATACGGAAGATATTATTATCAATTAATTACTTTATCTACACCTAAAGACTGTGTAAATATTGTAGACACGTTTTCCTTTTTACGGAACTAGTGGACCCGCCCCTAGTGCTTCGATGGATGACTGGAGTGACGAGATTAGATAGGTTAAGGAATGAGTATATTAGAGGAAGCTTGAAAGTAGCGCCAGTGAATGAAAAGGTGAGAGGTAAGCGTTTGTCGTGGTATGGACATGTTATGAGGAGGGATGAAAGTCACATAACAAAACAAGTTATAAGTATGACTGTGGATGGGTATATAAGCAGAGGGAGACCGAAAAAGAGATGGATGGATTGTGTGAAAGATGATATGAGAAAGAAAGGAGTGGATGCCGCGATGACGAGTAATAGAGAGGAATGGAAGGAAAATACGCATTGCGCCGACCCCATGTGAATGGGATAAGGGCAGGAAGAAGAAGAGTGGACCCGCCCCGGGGTCGCACGGGTGGCAACAAATTACACCAAAAACTTATGAAATACTAGCTTCTGTCAAAGAAATGAAAAATGTGAAAGTAATGAAAATTGGAATAAAACTTTCACCCGTGTTATAGCTTGCGCTGTAAAAGAGAACAATACCAAATTTCAAAGTAGTCTGCCCGCGGCTTAGCTCGTTAACAATTTTTTATTTTCCCTCGGGAACTACGTAAGAAATCGGGATAAAAGATAGCTTATGTTCTTTTCCGTGTCAAAGGCTACAAGCATGCCAAATTACATCCAAATCCATTCAGCCATTTTTGTGTGATTGAGTAACAAACATCCAAACATCTAAACATCCGCACTTTCACATTTATAATATTAGTAGGATTAATTTACATATCATACACTTATTTTTCAACCTCATCAGTCTACAATATCAGGAATTAAGTCGGTGATACCACGGGGTTCAACTAGTTATAATATAATATCTTGGGACAGCTGACACACGGCCATCTGATCCCAAACTAGGCAGTTGTACTATGGCAACCAAACAACTGATAAACATACTTATATATTTCTAAATACATACATATTATAGACAAATTACACCAAGACACAGAACAAATGATCGTGCTCATCACACAAAGATTTTTCCAGGGTGGGAATCGAACCCACGACCTCCGATTTATCAGTCAGAATCACTAACCACTAGACCAACAGGCCAGTTAATAAATAAAATCTAGAAATCTAGAAAATTTAGAATGTGTAGCCTTTAGCACTAGGTCAGGGTGTTCTCGTATGACGGTAATATCTAGACCAGTTATCATTATTACCTAGAATTCTAGACCGTTTCTTGTTTATCAGCTGTTCATGTTGTCTCAACGATTATTATCCGTCATTAAACTTAATGCTAATGTGTAGTTTCAAGAACGAGACAAATGTCTCTTTGACTAGAACTTTAATTTATCCATGTCCATACTAAACAATAAAATAAATGTTGAAGTAACTTTGTATTTATGTTACACTTATACTGCTAAACCGACGAACCGAGTTTGATGAAACTTGGTATAGGCTATAACCAGGATGTAGGATATATTTGATGCCAATAAAGGATGTCAGGATCCTTTATTGGGATCCTGAATCATCTTTCATACAAACGCAAGATTCAATTTTAAGATTTCGACCTATGTTTCTTGGGGAAAGGTGTTCAGTTTTATGCACCTGATTACCTCGTTGAATATACGCACTCCTTTTAAATTAATTCTGTTTAGCAAATATATACTAAATATAATATACTACCTTATTATACACAAAATCAGCACAAATACTATTTTTATTATAACTACAGAGTAAATGACATCTTATACAAACAAAACATAAACAAATAGTTGCCAAAAGTTTATATATATTAGTGATACTAAACAATGCAAAGAAATATCAACCTAAAGACTACGTGATAAGTGTTTTATCTGCATAAAAACATCGTCATACAAAAACGCAAGCGAATTTCAACCTTAAATCGATGTGATAAGTGTAGCTCAAAAAGAACAACGTGATATGTTCTGAATACGTGTAAAACAAGTTATATAATCAGTTAATATGCAAGCAAATTTCAACCTTAGACCAAAGAAGAAATGATTGGATTTTGAAACAAATAAAAATTTCTAAAATGAAAATGGATGCCGAATCAGATATTTTAGTAACAACGAAAATAAAAGAAAAGACTGAAAGAAGAAGATCAAGTATATTCAACATCCTAAAGAAGAAGAAGGTGACCAGACAGTTGTCGGAACCTGGGAACGGAAGTATATTTTCATTCAATCGGAAATATTCGGTTGATTCCGCCATTTTATCGGATTTTACGAAAGTTGAAAATGACGGGTACAGAATGTTTTTGGAGAAGGCTGACAGTACGGAGGTCTTTGAGTCTCACGAAGGTTGGTTGAGAGAAAGGGGACGTTTTTTTGCAAGTACCAATGTGACTTTTTCAAAGTTATATGTACTTTCTTAATCATTCTAAGACATCATTGACAAACGGTGAAGAAACACATCGTGAGGGAACCTGGATTCCAAAAATTTGAATCTGAAATTGCCAAGCCGCAATGAGCAAGCCTGGTGATCAATGCTCATTCCTTCTCTATGTGGGAAGAGGCCTGTGCCCAGCAGTGGGACGTTTATAGGCTGGTATTAGTATGTCACTATTTTAGAGGGACGTCCCGCGATGCAGTGATTCAATGGGCTATCGCGTATCGAAAAACCGTTAGAGTCGCTTAAGGACTCTGTCAATTTCGACCAATCGCAGGCTAGAAGCTTGTCTTGTCTATTTGACTTTTTGATTTTTATTTCAATGTCAAAAAAATACTAAAACTATATCGACTTCTAAAATCGGCAAATTGATCACTTTTATTTTGACCTTACTTGACTTAGCGGATGACATGTGAGGCCGTTGTCTGTATCAAAATAATAGGATAGCACTATTTCTACACTTTGGTATTTAAAACTGATTTTAGTTCGACTTAATTTTTATTGCCATGAATTCTAACAAATTGATATAAAAAAAAAGATTATCCATAATTCTTCCTACAACAATCTCTGCAAGTTTTCAATAATAAGCACTTTAACTGGAATATACTATATGCTAGGTTTGACTCATTTGCTATGTTTTTATATTCGTCATCATATCAGCCTATCATTTGTCCACTGCTAAACTTAGTCCCCTTCCAAAGAGTGCTCACCATCCCTGTCTTGGGTTAAATAAAATTAATCCTTTAAAAATTTCAGTCGCCCTTGGATATTATAATTCGAGTCTGCTCACCAAATTCAAAGGGTTTCTAACATCTGAGGAAGTGAGCAGGAAAAATTATGAGTTTGTCATATAAAATAATACACAATACCTCGTGCTAGCAACCGAGTTATTTTATTTATTTATTTATTTAGAAAAAGTTTAACAACAGCTTCTATGTACAGTAGATCTTAGGTTTAGGATATATGTATATCACTGACTTACACAGTCGCCAATTACACGTTAACCAGCATTTTCACAGAATAGAATTATTTAAAATAACTCAGTGGTCCTTAAGTTGCTAGATCAAGCTAATTAAGCTAGTTAAGTTGGTATTGTAGTTTTGCTAACTGACGCACCCCCTCTGCCTACCCCAGAGCTAGCCGGCGCCGCATCCGACTCGGACAGCGACGGCTCCCGGACCGGGATGCCGGACCGGCAGCAGGATTACAAGAAACAAGATATTCTAGCGAGAATCGAGTCCAGCTATGTTGAAGACCTTAATGTTGATATCGGAGTGGTGAGTTGTATTCTCTTTCTTATTGATAACTAGCTGGAGGGGCTCGTGGCTAAGTGTAAGCCGTACGGTTTGACCGATAATAAAGGTTAAGCCGCGCTCGCCGCGGTTGGTCCGTGGATGGGTGACCATTTGTAACCATATTGAGACCCCTCCGTGCCTCGGAAAGCACGTTAAGCCGTTGGTCCCGACTGTCATACAGTGATCTTTGATAGTCGTTAAGTCATTACAATACTGACAACCAGTCTTACTATGGAATACTGTATTACCTAGCAATAGGTTGTGGAGGTCAGATAGGCAGTCGCTCTATGTAAAATACTGTATTCAGCTAAATCCGGTAAGACTGGAGGCCGACCCCAACATAGCTTGGGAAAAGGCTAGGCAGAAGGCAGAAGGGATTGATAACTAGCTGCCCGGACAGACTTCGTTCTGTCAAAAGTAAATTAATTAAGGTAATTCCCGAGTTTAGGAACAGATTTTTTTTTTACTTATTTTTTATGTTTTACACCTTTTAAACCTTCCCTGGACTTCCACAAACATTTCAAGATCAAAATCAGCCAAATCGGTCAAGCCGTTTTCATGCTATGTCGTGACAACGGAAAACGGGTTTCATTTTTATATTGTACTAGCTGTTTCCCGCTGCTCCGCCCGCGGTCTCAATTTTTTTTTATTTTTGTAATTCAAAATTCAAAATCATTTATTCAAATTAGGCTACCATGTAGCACTTTTTGAATGTCATCAACACAGACAGCACCCTGATTCGCCCACCCCACCGCTTCCTAAGTGCTCTAGCCGGGGAGAAGAAACGGCGCAACAAACTCCCCAGCAGCACGCTGTCTTTACAATATAAAAAATATAAATAATTTAGGGAACATGCCAAGTAATCAACTGCTTGAGGTTCATAAGTATCTCTCTGAAATAAAAAATTTAGGTAAAGTAAACTACAGAAACCAAGGTCAACAGAACGACCAGTCACCGCAAGCAGCACCCGTTCACGAGTATGACGCAAGGGTCAGCCATCACCTCCCTCGCCATATTTGAGGGAAGGAGGTGACCCGACCCAAGACGCCACCACAGGCAGTGACGACTTAGGGAGCATGACGAAACTGTTGCCGGTAGTTAAGAAAAAAAAAAAAAAAAAAACATGACGCTGAATGAGAAACCTCAAACACTGATTAAGTGCACAATCCCATTACATGTTTACGAAATTAAATTTTATAATTAATATAATTATACATTCCAAGATGTAAAAGGAAAAAGTAATAATTTGGATATAAATTATATATAGATACGCATAATCGTATTAAATATAAAACAAAAAAGGTAACAAACGTTGTTACATACAAAGTGTATGCCTATCAAATAAAATAAAAACATGGTTATAAAGCAAAACATAATTAATACAAATTAACATTCCACATGGAACCGTCTTGTGTCTATCGCAAATGCCAACTATGTTTATCGTTTAAATAGTCGTTAATTGTATAATAGGCCTTTTCACACAACTTACTTTTAATTGTGGATTTAAATGAGTTAAAGGGCAACTCTAGTAAACTAACAGGAAGTTTATTGTAAAGCCGAATACCAAGCCCCACAAATGAGTTGTGTACCCTATGCAGCCTGTGTGAAGTCACGCATAACTTATGTCTATTTCGCGTGTTTATATTATGTATATCCTTATTCTTGGTGTACAAGTGAATATTTTGACGTATAAATAATATGTTCGCAAAAATAAACTGTGACGCTACAGTAAGGATACCTATCTCCTTAAACCGCTCCCTAAGAGAAGCTCGAGAATCTAGCCGGTATATGGATCTAACAGCTCGTTTTTGTAAGATGAAAATGGTTTCTATATCTGCCGCCTTACCCCACAACAGTATGCCATAGGACATAATGCTGTGGAAGTAGCTAAAGTAAACAAGACGAGCCGTGTCCACATCAGTGATCTGCCTAACTTTCCTAACGGCGTAAGCAGCAGAGCTGAGCCTACTCGCGAGGCACGCGACATGTGCCGACCATGTAAGCTTACTATCAATCGTGATGCCCAGGAACTTTGTCGAGTTTACACTATCTAACACTTCATTATTGATTATGATATTAGGACCAAGATTTTTAACGTTTGGCATAGCAAATTTAACGCATTTGGTCTTTTTTGCATTCAAAACTAAATTATTAGATGAAAACCAATGCGTTACCTTGGTGAGTGCATTATTTATTTCATTGAAATCATTCCTATTCCTATTCACCTTGAAAATTAACGAAGTGTCGTCTGCAAACAACACTACCTCACATATACCTTTTAAAAAAAACGGTAGGTCGTTGATATAGACTAGGAACAAAAAAGGACCCAGTATTGACCCCTGGGGCACACCCAGCTTAACAGGCAGAGCAGTGGACTTATCGCCGTTAACATGGACACATTGTTGTCTATTACTTAAATACGAACTAATTAAATCTAGTGCTATACTTTTAATTCCATAATGACGGAGTTTGCGAATAAGTGTGTCATGATGGACGCAATCAAATGCCTTAGAAAGATCACAAAACACCCCAATGGCGTTCTGCGAGTCCTCCCAGGCGCTATAAACATGCCTAAGCAAAGCTACACCAGCGTCTGTAGTTGAACGTCCTTTGGTAAAACCGTATTGCTCGCTATGTAAAAGTTTGTTTAAATTAAAATGACTTAGAAGTTGCTTCAATATCAGTTTTTCAAAAATTTTACTAAATGCGGGAAGGATCGATATAGGTCTAAAATTACAAATTTCACTTTTATCACCTGATTTAAATAATGGTATAACTTTACTATATTTCATGAGATCTGGAAAGATACCTAAATTCACGCACTTATTAAAAATGATAGCTAGGGAGGGTGCAACAACGTTAATAATGTTACTTACTAGTTTTACAGATATACCCCAAAAGTCTTCGGTTTTTTTATTACTAAGCGTCTTAAAAGTATTTACAATATCCAATGGAGTCACATATTCAAAACTAAAATAATTATCACAGTTAGGCACAGTATCACGCAGTAAGTTTTCAGCATCAGCTGACGATGAATTTAAGGAGCTTGTTGTAGTTATTGGTATGTTAGCAAAAAAGTTATTAAAAATTTGAGCAATGTCATTGGCTTTATTTACTAATTGATTGTTATAAATAATCTCTAGTCCATACTCTCGTTTCCTAGCCTTGCCAGTTTCTTGGTTAATAATGTTCCAAGTAGCTTTTATTTTATTAGAAGAGTTTTCGATTTTGTTTTTAATAAATTTAGATTTTGCCATAAAGCAAACTTTTTTGAATATTTTTGAGTAGCTTCTCAAGTAACTTAGAAAGGTATCATCAAATTTATATTTTTTCATACCATATAACTCATAAAGTCTAGCTCTACTTCTATGAATACCAGTAGTGGCCCATTGGTTGAAGGAGACAGAATTGCACTTGACCTGTATAGTTTTACATTTAAAAGTAGATTCAAACTCATTTTTAACAACATCAAAAAGTGCTCCATAATTGTCATTGGGATTACCTGATTCCAAAATAGATGGTCGTATTTTGGACCTGATGCTGTTTTTAAAACGAGTACACCGATGCGAAGAGTACGGTCTTGTTACGACTTTTTGAATTTTATTAACAACTAAATGTGGGAAGCTTGCATATTGACCGCAATGATCCGAAGTAAGATCAGTTAATATTATCTTTTTATTAGCTACAACATTACTAAATATATTATCTAAACAAGTAGCAGAAGTGGCCGTTAGCCTAGTTGGTTCGCAAAAAAGGTTATTTAAATTAAACGATTTGAACAAATTAAGGAGTCTGACGGACATTGGTGTTGACTCTAATATGTTTACATTGAAATCCCCACATACTATAATCTGTTTCTTACTACCTTTAATCTTAGAAAGTGAATCTTCCATTACTGATTCAAATAAATTAAAGTCACTAGAGGGGGGTCGATACACACAAATTATAACAAATTGTTCTATTTCAACACAAGACAGCTCAACAGTGCGCTCGATAGAAAGGTTGACAATATCAGGACGTTCTTTACATTTTAAACAGTTTGAAACAATAATAAGTGATCCTCCCCGAATGGAACTCTTTCTTACAAACGCACTTTGTATGGAATAGTTAACATTATTATATATTAATACCTCATGACTCTTCAACCAGTGTTCAGTTAAACATAATACCTGAACATCATAATTTTCAATAAATAAACTTAATTCTAGTTCCTTGCCGGAGAGACCCTGCATGTTTTGATGAACAACATTCAGTTCATGAAGCCTACCCGTTGTCCTATCTTGTAGTTTAAATTACAAGAGGTATATAAGCTGTTAGTACTAATACTAACATTATCAAAAACCTTAGGTACAATACAAGTACCGGTATCCTGTAAATTATATGCTAATAACTTAGCAATTCGTCGCTTACATATAGTTGACATATACATACTGTACTGTGTGAGTTTAAATTTACTAATAAATTTATTTGTTTCAAAATACAATATAAAATTGCTATGATGATGTGTAATGTTATATATTAACATGTTTAAATTATAAATGTGCATATTCTGTTCATATGTTAAGCTATTTGAGTAAGGAAGAGCACAGAAAATAAATTTACAGTTCCTTTTTTCACTTATACGTAACATTAAATCTACACAATCAATGATATCTGACCTACTAACAGCCAAACCATCGCCATACAATAATATGCCAGTGGAACCTGAGTTAAGCTCAGACAAAGCTATATGGCTTGCCACATTACTAAAGCTGGCACCGGGCAAACATGTATTAAATACACTCTGCTGGGAATAGGAACTTATATAATTGCCAAAATTTTGACCTAATTTATCTGAATAAACATAAGTATTTATATTTTTAACCATATTATTATGTGAATTTTTAAAATTGACTGTTTCCAAAATTGGTTTAGCGGGCACTACCAAGGGTTCAACAAGATGAGTATTGGTACTGGTAAGAGGCGGAGAGCAGGAACAAGTACAACACAGATTGTTGGTCAGGGACTCATATCGTTCTGCATTGTACTTTACTAAGTCAATCAACTCACCCGCCTCCACCATGCGTTCACTAAGATCTTTTTGGGACGCTTCATATTTATTGAAAATATCCTTCAAAGTATGCTCTCTTGCCTCAAGCTGCTCGTGGAGGAAAGTAGTATCCTTGTCGTACCTTGCCCTACTCTGATTTAGTTCCCAAGTCAAATCCTGTACCTGACTTCTTAAATCTATATGTTTTCTCCTAAGAGAATTATTAATTTTATTAACATTTTGTTTGAGTAGGCATTTTTTATACTTTTTAATAATTTTATTAAATTTAATGTATTTCTTAAGCTTGTTATGGCTCTTAAATATTGGATATTCAGCAGTTGAATCATCTCCTGTCAAGTCAATAGTTAAGGAATTCCTATTACAAACAAGTGCAGAACCTCTATCAACCAACTCGGTGTAAAGACTACAGGTGGTAGCAGCCTGTTCCTGAACTTTAATTAATTCTAATGAGGAAATGGTTCTATGGGCCTCACTTAATTCAATTTCAAGGTTGGATATACGATTTAGGGCCTCCTCATGGGTGCCCATACACTGTTGAAAATCCAAAACAATTTGACGGAGGTGCTGATGTTCTCCTAGGATTTCATTATGGCAAATATGTAATTCAGATAATTGGTTTTTTAAACTAGTGTTCTTATCAATAATTTTTTTAACTTCTACTTCACTATCGTCCCTTTCCCTTAGCAGCTCGTTGCACAGGTTCTTGGCAGACTCTAACTCCTTTAGCGTAGCCCTTAATTTCTCTTCCATGGATGCAGCTCTCCGGGTCTGCATATTCACAAGCTGACGTCAGCTGCTTCTGGAAGGTTTTATTATAAGGAGTTAAGTGAAAGGAAATTACTTAAGAGAAATGGGAGTGATAGGTATAGGGAAAAAAAAAGAAAATAAAAGTTAAGAAAGACTGAATGCAGTAATTGCGTAATTCCAAGTTAAAATAATTTACCAATTAAGTTAAGAAAGAGTATAAACTAGATATTACGTGTGAAAGAAAACAATTACACTTAACTATGTCAATTTTTACAAAAGTGGGTATATCAATGTACTATAATGTTTTTTAAATCTTTGTGTTATTACTTTATTTTTAAGAGTTATAATATTGGGCTACTGCGAGAAGCAACAAATGAAATTAAATGTGTTTTTGAGCACGTTTGAAAGTAATTTAATTTGTAACATAAGTTAAAAAGTTGTTTTGGTACAATCTGTCAAAAATTTTACTTTGATCTTAGCTTTTTTGGAAAAATAAGCAAGATGTTAACACTTTCGTCACTAGGATTAACAATTTATGTTTATTTGTACACTAGCATTATTTAATTAAAACAGTATACTCATCTGGTTTATGTGATGATTTCAAATCCGATCCGTTGCGATGACAGCCGGTAGATTTGGTCAGTTTTACTTGTATTTTATGCACAAAACTATTCACTAGCATAAATCCGTAACAGTAGTATATGTAACTAAATACTAAAACTATGATTTACTTTAAATAATCAATAATTATTAATTTAAATTTATAAAATTTACGAGACACGGCTTTTGACACAATCGGTCGTCAGTGTTAATGTAAGCTATCCTATATTTCAAGTTGGATCAAACTGCACACGGTGTGCAAATTTGATTAAAATCGGTTCAGTAGTTTCGGAGTTCATCCCCGACAAACATCATGACACTGGAATTATATATAATATCGATTGATGCCAAAAAGTACACGGTGCTAGTTTTTCGCATTTTAGCCCATTCGATTCCCGGTCCGCAAAGCGTATTTTCAAACATCAATTTAATGCAGATTTATTTCTTTAAAAAAATAAAAGAATGTTTTCTTTGAGTCTAATTTGCTATTCTTCAGTATTGAGAGTACTTTCTCTCTTTCTTTCTGGTGGCAATCATAATATAACCTACGACCTACTCTCAGACCTACCAAATAGACAAACGAAAAAAAAACATAAAAGTCTGCGAGCCTGATATTTAACGAAGAAAACAGTTTTAATATCATTGCAAGGAGTTTTGACAACCTTGTTTATTTAATTGATATATAACCTCTATGGAGGAGGATCTGGAGGATAGTAAATCGTACTAAAACAACAAAATTTGGTCGTCATGGCAACTACCTACTTACGTTTTTAATGTCAATAATCGCGATGTTAATAATTGATAAAAATTAAACAAAAAAACATTTCAAATTGGACCAAATTGTGAATCTAAACCATCCTCGAATCAACCTGAAGACACACAGCAAATTTCATTTTAATCGGTCCAGCCGTCTAGGAGGAGTTCAGTCACATACACACTCACAGAAGAATTATATATATAAAGATATAGACTAGCTGGCCCGGCGAACTTTGTTCCGCCTCCGCCTTAGAGGTCTTGGTCGCGGCATGGTATTGTTATTAATGATAATATCGGCACAGCAACATAATATTAAAAACTTTAAACAAATGCATCACCGGTCAATTTTTTTTTTTATATGTTCACCTGTCAGTTGCGTTTTGTTATACCACGTATTATGTCACGTCCCACGGGAACGGGATAAAAATCGCGTCTTTACGTATACGTATAATATATAAAGGAAAGTCGTGTTAGTTACACTATTTATAACTCATGAATGGCTGAACCGATTTGGCTGAAAATTGGTAGGGAGGTATCTAAGAACCAGGAGAAGGACATAGGCTACCTTTTATCCCGATTCCTTAAGTAGTTCCCGAGGAAAAATTAAAAATTGTTTACGAGCTAAGCCGCGGGCAGACAGCTTTGAAATTTGGTATTTTTCACTATTACAGCGCAAGCGCACGGGTGAAAATTTTATTCCATTTCATCATTTCTTTTTGGACCCAATTCTGAAGTCCTCGCAGACGAAGTCAGAAGCTAGTTATTTAATAACTTTTTCTTCCTTCCAGGCTGGTGAGCTAGTTGAGGAAGTGGCTGAAGAAAACAAGTCTCTCCTCTGGTTCTTGCTGAAGCAGGTCCGTCCCGGCATGGACCTCAGTAAAGTGGTACTCCCAACCTTCATACTGGAGCCTCGGTCGTTCCTGGACAAGCTGTCTGATAACTACTACCATGCTGATCTACTGGCACAGTGAGTATTGGATTTTGAACTTTATGTTCATAGGATTAAGGTTGTTGTCTGAATGTACTACCATGCTGATCTACTGGTGCAGTGAGTATTGGATTTTAAACTTAATGTTCATAGGATTAAAGGCCTGTTCAAACCTGAGTGATATTCGCTGCCGCTGTGGGTAGAGGTACATACCGCGCGGGAGCAGCGGCATGCATCCCAAATTTACTAACTGGCGAAAATTTCTTACCTCTCTGAGCGAAACTCGACTACCGCGCGTTATTCTACCCACAAGGATAGCGAATACCGCTTAGGTCTGAACAGTAATGTTACCGCATACCCACTGGGTTTTCTCTGCCGCAGACGATAGCGAATACCGCTTAGGTCTGAACAGTAATATTACCGCATACCCACTGGGTTTTCTCTGCCGCAGACGATAGCGAATACCGCTTAGGTCTGAATAGGCCTTATCTATAGGTTGTTATATGAATGCTGTTAAAATAGGCATTAACGCCAGTTGATGTCGTTAAGGTTTATTTTTGAGTGCAGTTTTTTGTATGCTAAAACTAGCTAACGCGGATCTCTTGGCGCAGTAAGTTCTGTTTGCTATTTTATTGTGATGACGTTACGGTCTATTTTTGAGTGCAAATTGTTTAAAGTATTATTAGAGATTAGTTTTATGGAAGGAGACGACGAGTAATAGAGAGGAATGGAAGGAAAATACGCATCGCGCTGACCCCATATGAATGGGATAAGGGCAGGAAGAAGAAGAAGAGTTTTTTGGAAGGAATGTGTTTCTTGTGTCACGGGGTTTCACAAACATACAACCAAACTTGGAACAAGCATTTGTGGTACAAAGTTCAACAATATTGGTTAATGATATTGGACTATGTGTGATAGTGATTTCCTTCTGCCTACCCTTTTCCCAAGCCATGTTGGGGTCGGCTTCCAGTCTTACCGGATTTAGCTGAATGCTGAATTTTACAGAGCGACTGCCTATCTGACCTCCACAACCAACTTACTGGGTAATACCATAGTAAAACTAGTTGTCAGAATTCTCTATCAAAGATCACTGTATGACAGTCAGGACGTTCTTATCGTGCTTTCCGAGGCACGGAGGGGTCTCGGTATGTTTATAAATGGTTACCCATCCACGGACCAACCGGGGCGAGCGCGGCTTAACCCTGGTGAACAAAATAGTGAGATTAAAAATATCAGAAAGTTTAAAAGTTTTTTTTTTAATTTTTCAGGGCACAACTAGAAACAGATCCTTATCAGAGGTTTGTGAGCGTTCTCCGCTGGTACCTGTCCGGTTTGTACCGGAAGCCGAAAGGGCTGAAGAAGCCCTACAATCCAGTCCTCGGTGAGGTGTTCCGGTGCTGCTGGCAACACAACACCGACTCCTACACATACTACGTAGCTGAGCAGGTGAGGGATAAATATTCTTCAGCTCTAGGACAGTTTTTACAAATATGGTAGAAAATTTAACAGAATTGGTAGAAAAATCAAACATAAAATATGGTAAGAACAAACAAAGTCGTAAATGGCAGATGTTTTTTTTAAACAACGCTCGCACTAAGGAATTTAATCCTTGTGTCGCGGGGGTTCCAAAAACACTCAAATCACATGCACAAAGAACACCCAGACTTGGAACAAGCATTTGTGGATCACACAATGCTTGTCTCATGCGGAGATCGAACCCGCAGCACGGCGCGCCGAGCACGGTAATTAGCGTGGTGACCTATCCCACTCTGCTATCCGTGCAGTCAATTAACAATAATTGTAGCACATTAACAATTAAGTAGAAATACTACAAATAATTATGATAGGATGTTAATTACATATATGGTAGGAAATTAATAAAAATGGTAGAAATAGTAGAAAAATTAGCAAGTATGGTAGAAAATAAACAAATTGGTAGAAAAATTACACATATGAAATACAATATATACACAAAGGAAGAATACAAAACTGCGGTCACCAACCCTCTTGTCCAGCGTGGTGACTAGGACAACAAACACCCCATAATGTGCACCATAACACCCCCCAGTCCCCGGTAGTCCCGCACACTGCGGAACGAGGACCGGGGGCTGTGGCCCAGGGAGAGACCTTGTCCACCAGGGGACCCAGATAGCCTGAGTTGATTTTGATAAATTCTCATCAAAACTTCTTGGATCTGAAAAAAATGTACTCATCTCTCTATTAACAAATGAAAGGAAATAATAAACTGACATGAACAATAACTTAAAATGTTAGGAGAAATATTTGTTGACGACCTTCGTGGTCGAGTGGCGTAGACACCGGTTTTCAAGGTGTCGCCAGCTCTGAGGTCCCGGGTTTGATCCCCGGACTGGTCAATGTAGAAAAACACTTTTATACATTGTCTCGGGTCTGGGTGTTTGTGGTACCTTCGTTGTCTCTGATTCCATAACACAAGTGCTTTAGCTACTTACTTTGGATTCGGAGCAATGAATATGATGTTGTCCACATTTATTTATTTACATATACAACATGTAACTAAACCCCTGTCAGATCCAATAAACGCGTATACATAGAAGTTCATGAACCGTCTCGCATAGGCGGCTCATTTGACACAAAACTAGGTAGTAAGTACGTGAACTTTGAGGAGCGATCAGTTGTTCAGCTGTTGCCTTGGATCAGTTTTTATTTGTATTAAATTATTTTCACTGGGGACAAATTATAATCTCCGATCCATTTAATAGTTACGTATATGTGTTCACATTACGATACCGAATAATACTCTCAGGGATCGGACATGGTTTTTGTTACACGCTGTATATGCGTTACATGCCATTTTTTTTATTGGTTACAGCTGTCATTGTTTCAGTTGGTATTCTTTTAAATTTTAGTTTTTGTTTTCAGGTATCGCATCACCCCCCAGTCTCGGCGTTCTATGTATCGAATAGGAAGGAGGGATTCGTTATAGAAGGCAGTCTTCTAGCGAGATCCAAGTTCTACGGTGAGTACAAACGAAAGTTAGTATGCAAAAATAAACACAGGGTTTCACTCCGAGACTGTTGGCAGAAGTGAAAACTAGCAAAAAAATAGTATTAATAGATGCACTTAGTTCAATTTCCATATTTTAAACACTTTAAATACACTTATGTTTTTGACGGGCCTGTTGGTCTAGTGGTTAGTGTCCCTGACTGCTAAACCGGAGGTCGTGGGTTCGAAACCCACCCAGGACAAATCTTTGTGTGATGAGTACGATCATTTGTTCTGTGTCTGGGTGTTATTTATCTATAATATGTATGTATTTAGAAATATATGTATAAGTATGTTTATCAGTTGTCTGGTCGCCATAGTACAGGCTCTGCCTAGCTTAGGATCAGATGGCCGTATGTGGGTTGTCCCATGGTACGGTAGAAAATGGTAGAAAAGTTTACAGAATTGGTAGAAAATGAACAAATTGGTAGAATTACACATATAGTAGGAACAAACATAGTATTATGTTTTTTTAAAGAAATCCGTTTGTCCCAGGCAATTCAACGTCAGCGATACTTGAGGGTTGTGCCCGGATTCACCTGCTGAACTGGGGCGAGACCTACATCACCACAGCGCCGTACGCGCATTGCAAGGGCATCGTCATTGGCACTCTCAGCATGGAGCTCGGCGGAAAGGTACGTCCGGCGAATACACCTTGGCAAATACGTAATTGACACTCCCTTGATCTGCGGGCGACGGGGGACGTAGGACAGTGGGGGGGGGGGACACATTCGTGGACGGGACGGTGGGGGGAGGAGCGACATTTACCTTGGCAAATATGTAAATGATACTCGCTTGGTCTGCGGGCGACGGGGGCGTAAGACAACGGAGGGGGGGGGGGGGTAACACGTGCGTGCGAGACGACAAGGAGGGTGCGAAGTTTTTCATTCAGAAGTGGTGGTAGCCTAATGGCTAGTAGACCAACCAGGGCCGAAGCCTTCAAAATTTGTAAAAAGTGAAAAAAAATTACAGTAGGATGAAACCCATTAGAAAAGGAGGGGAATATTATAAAAATTAAAGGAAAAATAAATTACGGTCGATCCGAGTTCGGGAAGTGGGGGAGGGGGGGGTTTTAAGGGTAAAAAATGGTTTATCTTGATTTCCAGCAAAACTACAAGTCCTATGGAAAAAAGTTAAATGGCAAAGTTGTAGGTAATAATAAGATCTACAACTTTTGTATTTGCAATTTTTTCACATAACCTCAAAATTTAGGTGAAAAATTCAAATAACCAAGTTTTTGGTTTTATATTTTTATGTTTATCAAAAATAATTTATTTTTCACGAAATTTGGTGAAAACTTACCTTTTTATGTCCCAAATACGCTGTAATTTATTTGATTAAAAATATTAATTTTTTCACCTTATTTTGAATTAATATAAAAAAAACACCCTAATTTTCAATCGAAAATTCACCCGTCAAAATATCAGCTTTTTTAAAAAAGTATGGAGGTTTTTTGTTCGTTGAAATCTCTACTTTCTGATGGTGTAAAAAAAATATACATTACTGTAGTAAATGTTCTCAGAAAATGCATAATCACTATGTACAATTTCATCAAAAAAATGACATTGCTTCATTTTTTTTCAGTTTAAAGTTTATTTATTAAATTCGAATTACATTCATGTCATAGAAAATCTCACAAAATGATTCAGATGAAATTCTAGATGAAGAACCAATGCAGACTGGAAAAAATTGAAGCAATGACATTTTTTTGATGAAATTTGTTGAAATTTCCCCCACTTCCCGAACTCGGATCGACCGTAATTTATTTTTCCTTTAATTTTTATAATATTCCCCTCCTGTTCTAATGGGTTTCATCCTACTGTAATTTTTTTTGGTTTTAAAAATTATCGACCCTGGTCTATAGGGCGTTGGACTGACCTAATCATGTGGTTGCTGGTTCGAATCCCACCCATTGCACTAACGACGTGACACAAGCAAATTATCTTAACACAAGGGGTTAACAAAAATACTAGTAATGTAAGTCCCAATTTGATAGTAAACTACGTCATTGTTCATAATAGAGATGTTGTGAACATCGACGTCTTCCATGGTCGAGTGGCGTACACACCGGTTTTCAAGGTGTCGGGAGCTCTGAAGTCCCGGAATATTTCTACATTGTCTCGGGTCTGGGTGTTTGTGGTACCTTCGTTGTCTCAGATTCCATAACACTAGCTTTAGCTACTTTGGATTCGGAGCAATGTGATGTTGTCCACATTTATTAATTACTAAAATCCCTGGTTCACAGAAGTGAAATAATTTATACGTTTCTTTTTATTTCTAGGTACATGTAATGTGCTCGGAAACTGGCTACCAAGCTGATGTAGAATTCAAACTTAGGGTGAGTGGTCATACTATATAAATTATGCCTAAGATCTCTTATTTGTCTTCTTTTATTAACTATGGCAATCAGTTGTCTGGTTGCCATAGTACAGGCTCTGCCTTTGGTATCAGATGGCCGTGTGTGAGATGTCCCAAGATGTTATTAATAATAACTATTATTATTTATTTCAGTCATTCCTAGGCAGTTCGGACCAGACGAATGCTATAACAGGCAGGATCAAACGCGGGAAAGAAACGTTGGCTGTCATAGATGGCTACTGGGACGGGAAGATCGATATAAAAGATAAGAAAAATGCTGTAAGTATTACTAATGTATATTAAGCTACGAGTCAACAGCAAAAGCAGATGATCAAAATAAAAAAAATTGTATGCACGGATAGCCGAGTGGTATAGGTCACCACGCTAATTACCACTGTGCGCGACGTGCTGCGGGTTCGATCCCCGCATGGGACAAGCATTTGTGGATCTCACAATCCACTTTTCATACTGACATAAGTCGCGTGACCTGTCACTTTGTATGAAAATTTCATTTTCAATTTAAGATTTCGACCTATGTTCCTTGGGAAAAGTGGTTCAGTTTTATGCACCTGATTACCTCTTTGAATATACGCACTCCATAAAAAGTAATCCTGTATACTAACACTACCCGATGATTCTCAGAACACAAAAAAGATTTGGCAACCAGCCCCCCTAGCCAAGTGACATTTCTACAAGCGATAACGATGATAGAAATCGCTTAAATGACATTTGTGTTCGATAAATCACGTGACTTAAACTTGTCACTTTCATACATTTAATGGCATTAAGCGATTTCTATCATCGTTAACGCTTGTAGAAATGTCACTTGGCTAGGGGGGCTGGGATTCTTGAACTAACTTCTGAGTGGTGCCACGTTGTTTTGTTTGGACCTTAGACAATAACCCCCCAGTTATATGACATGACAGCGTCTGTCAGGTCAGCAAGTGATATATTATTTTATTTAACAGGAAGAGACAAATCTACTGGATGTGGCCTTACTGAAAGAGCACAGATTATCACGGTACCTCATGGACGTGGATAAGCAGCACGACTATGAATCCCAGAAGCTCTGGATCAAGGTCTCCGAAGCCATACAGAATGATGATCAGGTAATGTTCGTAATACCGACCTATAAACGTCCCACTGCTGGGCACAGGCCTCTTCCCCTATAGAGAAGGAATGAGCATTGATCACCACGCTTGCTCATTGCGGGTTGGCGATTTCAGATTCCAATATTTGGAATCCAGGTTTCCTCACGATGTTTTCCTTCACCGTTTGTGAATTATGTCTTAGAATGATTAAGAAACTACATATAACCTTGAAAAATCCACATTGGTACTTGCCTGGGTTCGAACCTGCAACCATGTGCATGCGAATCCGGTCATTGAACCGCTAGGCCACCACCACTTAGCTGATGTTATAAGCGACTTAAAAATAGGAAATAATTTTACAAATCGGACCAGTAGTTCCATAGATTAGCGCGTTCAAAAAAACAAAGAAACAAACTCTTTAGCTTTATAATATTTGTATACAACATGTAACAAAACCCCTGTCTGATCCAATAAACGCGTATTTCGCAGTACGATACCGAAATACTCTCAGGGATCGGAAAGGGTTTTTGTTACACGCTGTAGATGTCATTAAAAACTTAATTAAGTATTGTAGTATAAGTAATTTTATTGTTGACAGATAGCGGCAACGGAACAAAAAACTATTATAGAGGAGGCTCAGCGCGCACGCGCACGCAACCTGGTCGCGCCCTGGGTGCCGAGATTTTTCCACAAGAACTTACAAGCTCACCAACCCGAAGGTTAGTATCTATACAGGATTAATTTAAAAGGAGTGCGTATATACAATCTTCTTCTGCCTAGCCTTTTCCCAAGCTATCTTGGGGTCGGCTTCCAGTCTTGCCGGACTTAGCTGAATACCGTATTTTATAGAGCGACTGCCTATCTGACCTCCACAACCTATTGCTAGGTAATACAGTATCCCATAGTAAGACTGGTTGTCAGAATTGAGTGCGTATATACAATATGTAACTAAAACCCTGTCCGATCCCTAAGACTATTATTCGGTATCGTACTGCGAACACATATATGTAGCTATTAAATGGATTGGAGAATATTTTTTCCCAATTGTAAATAATAAAATCAAAATAAAAACTGATCCAAGGCAACAGCAACACTGACCGCTCCTCAAAGTTCACGTACTTACTACCTACAACTTTGAACAAGCCGCCTATGCGAGACGGTTCATGAACTACCACGAATACGCCTTTATTGGATCTGACAGGGGTTTTGTTACATGTTGTATGAATTCAAATTCAAATATTATTTTTTGTCATGTAAACACATTGGCACACACTTTAAGACAAAAAAAAAGAAAGTATTTTAGCTCCAATAAGCATAAAAAATTGTGTCTGTGAGACAACGAGGTGCCCACTCAGCATCGTGCTGGTTGTGTCGTGAGACACTAGCCAGCGCTGGTTGTCAGTGGACAACCCAAGTGACGTAATAAAGGTTCAGGAGTGGGGGCTTGTATTGTCACGTTAACAAAAATTTAATGACAGAATGATATCACGCGAATTCCCGATGTCATGCGAATTTTCCGTTCATTATATTAATATTATCTTCGTTTTTATTTGTTTGCGAGACGATAGAAAACATACTTTTCTAATATATATTTTATGTTAATTAAGAAAAAAAAAATGTTTTCACTTTAATACCTAAAAAAAGTAGTGATTGATTTTTTTTCTCGTTCTCAGGTATCATCGACCAAGGATGGGTGTATAACCATGTGAATCCTACGTAAGTAACAATGTAATCATATATTAAAACCGCTCCACGACAGCCCACAGAGAGGCTACGCACGTGGATCAAGCTTCGTTTTGTATTAAAAAGTACAGTGATGTCATCCACTAAACACGTACACGCTAAGCATATATCTAGCAAAATGCAGCTAACATGGGCGTGGATTTCATGCCCTGCGTGGGTCGCAGTGGAGTATCGCTTTTAATGAGGGCTTTTAACGTTACTAAATTATCCGCCAGGATCGCTAGTGTCGCATCAGGTATATCTGTGATTCTCCACCAATGAGAGATAAGCTACTGGCAAAGAATACCTAATATTACTACGTAAAGAAGCGGCGCCTATTCCCCCCACCACCCCCACCAATTAATTTCCCCATTTGTGTAGCTTTGCCTACGTCACTCGGTTGTCAGTGCTTTCAGTGCCTGTGTCAAGGAAACGAAGTGTATTACTAAATTTTTGACGTAGTTTTTAAACTCGGCTAATGCGCTACGGCGGGCGTCAGCCCTGCATCGCTCACGCACACATTTGACGCGTGTACACACGTATGTCGTATGGGTAGTGTAGTGGGAGTAGCAGGCCTGAGCAGTGTCGGAGACCTGCTACTCGCCTGCGATTGGTGGTAATTGTACAAGTAGACCTGACGCGACACACCCTGGTGGCTTTTTGACTCGTGGTAGACCCCATTGTGTCAATTCAAGCAGAAATTTTGTAGACTCTTTGGTAACCCGCTGTATTTAAGTATGTTTATCAGTTATCTATAATATGTTTATGTATGTATTTAGAAATATATAAGTATGTTTATCAGTTGTCTGGTCACCATAGTACAGGCTCTGCCTAGTTTGGGATCAGATGGCCGTGTGTGAGCTGTCAAAAATCAAAATAAAAAAAATAAAAAAATTCTAGTAAACCTAAATTGGGATCAGTTGGCTGTGTGTTTCCAACATATTGTAGTCATTAACTTATTATCATAATTTTTTCCAGTCCATGGCAAGCAGATGAGATCATCGAATACGAAGATGATTTTGTGTTGAAGACCTTGCGGGAAGGTCCGCCGGCCGGGAAGCCGGTGGTGGAGTCGCGTCGAGACCTTTCCCGAAGGATCTCGGACTCGGACAGTCACGACGACCTGGCGCGGCGATCGAAGACCACCACGTGAGTATAGACAAAGGATAGTTCTTCAAACGTTAACAATAATAGACTGGTAGATGCCCCATCCCATATTAGAGTAAAGTCCTCAACAAGGCCACTGCGTGTTGGACCTGTGTCCCCACGTCAAGCCTTTCAAAGGACCAGGTCTCTTCTTCTGAAGTTATCCCGTGATAAAAGAGAGATAGACATTGCTTCTTCTTCGTGTCGCTGGCATGACAGCCTCTATTGGTGTGGTCCAAATCATTGCCATATCTACGGCATCGTTGGTGGTAGCACATAGGTCGCTTCAGCTTCAGCTGCAGAAGAAGAACATGTTTTGACGGCATAGGGGACAAGACAAGATAGGACGTGGATCATGGTTTTTGACTCAGCCAAGCATGTACTTTGCGAAGTTTAATATTTTTTCCATAATTGTGACTAACTATCTATAACCCTACAACCTGTATATACATTATGGTACGCAATAAAGAATTGAGAATTAAGTTGAAGATAAATATTGACTGGCTTGTTAGTTGGTTAGTGTCCCTGACGTCTTAAATGATATCTTTTGGCTCAATTCCCAAAAATAATGAACATCTGCAAAGAACCATAAAAAAAGTACACAAATGTACAAAAAAATTTAGAGGTGTCAAGGGACACCCGGATGGAACGAAGTTCCTTTCGATTAATTAGTGAAGGAATTGTAATAAAATTAAAGTAATAATTATGTACAAAAAACCTGTATACACTCAACAAAAATAATCGTCGCGACACCACACTGTTCAATGTGAAATAGAAAGACTAAACGAAAATAACTGGCTATGAGAGAGAGAGAGAGAGAGCAAAAAGTGTCGTTACAACTTTTTGTCTTAATTTTTTCCGTCTAGCCCCCTTTCGCAACGCGCGATAAGGAACTTCGTTCCAATAAATGTCTACTTTTTTAACGGGGATCATCAAACCCGTTATAAAAAACCGCCGTTTCCAGAGAGAAACCGTCGCCCGAAACGTCGAAACACGTAGCAGTATCGGAAAGCCATACCGTCGAATCGGAAATGGCACAAAGGAGCAAGCAGTTTACGTGAGCGTAAATCAATCTGATGTAATTAGTAGACAGTTTGTAATTCGAACGGTGCGCTGTTTGTCTAGATAACTTTCTGCGACTAGTTACCGAATGGACTTGGACTAGTTTCGGATAAGGAGTGACTAGTTTCAGAATAGGGGCGACTAGTTTCGAAATGGTCGACTAGTTTAGTACTAGGGGCGACTAGTTTAGTAATAGGGGCGACTAAATTAGGGTTGGTGTGACTAGTTTTGGAATAGGGGTGACAAGTTTAATTAGTTTTTCTATAGCTATGTGTAACGAATAAAAATCGGGACAAACGGCTTTTGGCGTAGGCAAACAGTTAACCGCAACTAGAAATAAATATTTAGAACATAGACCCGTATATTATGGTATTTTAAAATCTATTATTCTACCAATGGGGCCTATAGCATATCAAAAATCCGCTAGCGTCGCTAGTGTCGCATAAAGTTTATCTGTCATACTCCACCAATGAGAGCCGAGCTACTGGCCGGCAATTAGTTAAAATTGCCAGATAGACCTTAAGCGATAGTAGCGACCCTAGCGGATTTTCGACACGCGGTAGCCCCCATTGAAAGGTGCTATACAGAGTTTTATCAATATTCTTTTCATTACTACTGAGATTTACTCAATAAATCTTATACATTCTCATATAATAAAGCTTAAAAGCTTTTTATTTGGCCTCGGTAATAGCTGAAACTTCCAGTCGGATTTCACAAAACATTCTTGAATTTGATAGATTTCTCGAGGAAGGTATTTAAGTTATTTAACATCGCCTTAATTGCTTTGGGACTAAAGCAAAGCGAGTAAAACGGTTGAGCACAGCTAGTCCTTCATAATACCTCAAAGATGTGAAGGATTAATATATTTTTGTAGTAACAGGACCTATTTAGAAATTTTATTTTAAAGAATCCAAAAGTTGAGTAACATTTATAAGATTGCCTGGAGATAATACGCACTATCCTATGATTGTGTAGTAGTAAGTATTATAATAAGTATCTTAATTTGAGTAATATGTAGTTCTAATGTATTGTATGTTGGATTTGACAGCGCTGACTTAAATCTAACACAGATAAGTTTTCTGTAGGCAAAATAATATGGCTTTTATGCCAGTAAAGCAACGGTTACTTGTATCAATTAATAGAGAATATTACCGGGCCATTCAGCATTCAAACTCATTTTGCTGATTTCTCCGTGAAAATGCTTCCAGAACAACGATTTTTATCCAAATAATCTAGGTTTATCTAATGCGTGCCCATTTCACTTGAAGAATTATAATATACCAAATATAGGTATAGGTATAGGTTTTCGCGGGCTTGCTTTCCGCAAATCGACGACTTTTCCTTGCGCCTGTTTTGCGTTGAGAAGGGGTGTTGGCACTACGCCAGCCACCCCAACTCCTCCACTTAGCCTAGCAGACCCTTCCCCCTTCTCACGTTGCCGACGGCTTTGGAGAGAGACCTCGGAACCCCTCGGAACCCCGAGGTGTAGTGCCCTGTAGTTTGCCACCTCCGTGCAGTCCAGGATGACGTGGGCAATATACCAAATATAACAGTAGCACAAGGAGATGGCTCAGCTAATGCTGTACCGGGACGGGCACGACCCGGCCATTCCCTCTCCCTAAGTTGCAATGCGGGAGTTGATAGAATTACTTAAAGTAATATAACATACTAAAAATTGTCAAAAGTATAATTTCAAATTCGCGCTTAAAGAACTTTTAGAAAATGAATAGGATTTTAAAACAAAAAAGTTGTAGAAGCGTCGCTAATTTGCTTTACCTCGAAAATTTTACGCAAAAACTATTTGAATCAGTCTAGTTTTGGAGAAGAAAACAACGGAATACGAAACGTCTTTTGGTCTGGGATTTTGTAGGTGTAAAAGTTCTGAATTGCAGTTGTCTCTTACGCACTTAACGGGGCAAGGTCGAGTGTAGAGCGACGGCGATAGTTTCTTCAAATATTTTTTTGCAAATTCCTAAAAGTGTAATAGGTTTAAAAGTTATTTGTCTTTCCGTGAAATGAAAATAAATTGTTTATTTTGTTGTTACAATATATACAATCACGTTTAAACCAAAGTAATGTATATTTTGATGGTATATTTATTTGGTTTTTTTATCCGTATTTTAGTTATTTAGCGGTTAATTCTGTACGGTTGATTTAGTTGTTTTAATTATTATTTCAGTATTACAGAATAAATAAAATTTGTAAAAAATCGAGAAAAATAATCATTTCAAACAGACTGCAATAATTACTTCCATAATAAATATTTATCTTTTACAGGCGAACCCTGAAGCAGAGTCTTGTAGCCATAGACACAGCATTACGAGACCAAACTATAGCCATAGAGCGTCTGACAAAAACGGTAGAATTAATAAGTGAGGGCCAGAAACAAGCCGCAGCTTTTAGGCCACAGAATGTGGGCAGAGTGCCAACTACAAGTCACACATGGGACCTTTTTGGTGGCTTCGTCCTAGCCATGGTGTTGCAAGCGTTATTAAACTGGGTTTTCTACCACAAAGACTGAGTGTTGCCACGTAATTCCATTGTTGTTAAATAAATATTGACGCTTCGAGTTTTTCGCTTCGATTTTATTATTGGTTTTATGCGCAAGAGCTAGGTTTGGACTGTTATCGGAAGGTAGTAGATTCTAATCCGCGTTAAATTCTACATTTGTAGTTATAATATTGTATTTACTCTTGCGATTAAAATCAATTTCTAGGAACATCTAATTTTAAATTAATATAATTAATAGAAACGAGTTTTATCAATTGTTTCTCACTATCTTTTTTTGTCTGTCTAGTGCAAAATTGTTTAACTCATCGCCGTCATGTTTATTACGTTCGGCGCTCTGATGGGCTTGCTCCAAGCTTTTAACCTATAATGTCCTTCGTGGTCGAGTGGCGTGCACACCGGTTTTCAATGTGTCGCCAGCTCTGAGGTCCCAAATTCGACCCCGCACGGATCAATGTAGAAAAAAGACTTTTCTACATTGTCTCGGGTCTGGGTGTTTGTGGTACCTTCATTGTTTCTGATTCCATAACACAAGTGCTTTAGCTACTTACTTTGGAGCAGTGTATGTGATTTTGTCCACATTTATTTATTAACCAATCAGAAAGACGACACGCTGAACGTCTCGATCGCGTTGATGTAAAATAAATTTGCAGTAGACATCAGGTTACGATTTTGGAATTGTATAATTATTAAAATTCGTTTATATAATTATGTGTGTATATTTTTTATGAATAATATTTAATATGAATGAATATGCAATTAAATCACATATTATGAATAATATATTATTTGGAGGTTATTAATAAATTGTGCATGGTGTTGCCAGGTTATTTTAGTTAGTACATCGACCAACTATTTAGTTTTAATTGTCTTTGGCTTTTATTGTATGCAGTGCTAAGTGCTTTAATTAACGATTGGTCTTTATAAACTATTATATTTTAACAACCTGAAAAACCTGAACGATTTGAACGGTAACAAAATTCGTGAAATATCTTGACTGCGTTTAAGTTGAATTTAATGTCCACTTAAGTAAGAGTGTACTAGTATTAAGTACTTTTTCAACAATATGTGTGTCATATGGTTACAATTGTGTGTGTTGTTATAATTGTGTTATCGAAACCGATCTATTCCGAAACTATTCAAACGACTAGTTGCGAAATAGACCGAATTTCTTACCTGACGCGTAGGTATAGCTGTTACATATACAAATTATGATATTATATAATGAGTATGAATATTGAGTAATTTCACGATTACATTTATATTTTTCATTCTGTCTTTCTTCCCAAGTCTGTGGTTTTTGTTTTTGTTGTAAGAAAAGAAAAATTAAAAGACTTTTATTGTCACACCGAAGTGTGCTCCAGAAGACGTATTAACTAAATTTGAGATACAAAAAAATACAAATAACTGTCTCAATGGGGGCTATTGCGAGTCGAAAATCCGCCAGGGTCGCTAATGTCACGTAAGACTATCTGTCAATCTCGACCAATCGCAGCCTTAATGCAGTAGCTTAGGTAAACGTGGGCTAGTCATTGCAATTTCCACAAATTGACGTCTTTTCTTCCGCCTGTTTTGTGTTGAGAGGGGGTGTTTGCACTACTCTAGCCACCCTAACTCCTCCACGAAGCCTAGCAGACCCTTCACGTTGCCGACGGCTTCGGAGAGTGACCTCTAGCTTATAGCCCAGTAGCTTGTCTCCCATTGGTGGAAAATGACAGGCAGACCTTATGCGATACTAGCGACTCGACACGCGATTCAACGTCCAAGGTTTTCCACTACTTTTTACTTCAGCAAAAAATACGTTGTTTTTGTGGGCCGTAGAATGTTCATTTATCTCAATGGATGCAATCGTTAATTAAACACATGGTAGCACGTAAAGCCACTAGCGGTGGAGTTTGGAACTAATCTGTTATTGATTAAAAAAAAAAGACAAATATATTATAATATTGTAAAATATTTATGTGTGTATTTAGTTGTTTGTCTCAGCGTCGAATCTTATGTTAATATTATCGTGATATACTTAAAATAGATAAATAAAAAAAAAATACAATTCTTGATAAAAACTTTAGAAATTAAAGCCCCATGTTGGGCGCCAATAGTGTCTTAAACACAATTTGATATGACGACTCCATTAAAACTAAAATAAATTTAAACCTAGCGTTGAAAAAAATTTGATGCATACATTAGCCGATACCTGTTCTAATAATAATAATAATATGTATTTATTTTCTCTTCCACAAACGTATCTTACAGCTATATTTTTACATAATTAAGTGTTAGATTCAGCCTTTGTGGGAGACTGGTATCTGCACTAGGATCTGTCACACAGATTACCAGCCCCCCCCCCCCCCTCCGCCCCATTAGAACAGCGACACATTACTTTAAAAAACTATACTATTAACCTTTATTAATATTGTCGGTAATATTCTTTATTAATTTTATAAACGTTAATAGTGTTAAAAATAAAGCGTTTTTCTCCAAAAATACCGGTTATCTAATTATCGGTTCGGCAATAAATTATATTATTGATGGCGCCCAACATGGGGCTATAATTTTTGAACTTATTTTCCACGGTGATTGCTTATGTAGAAGCTTTTATTGGTTGGTATAAATATTATTTTCATTTAATAATGCATGTTGTTATATGAATAAAAGTTTTTTTTTCTTTATACCATGATGATACTAACTTAAGATTTTGTTGCCTAAATCTTTCCATTGTGTAAGAGGTTCTAGAATAACGATTTTGAGTTTTGAACAAAATATTAACGAATAATTTTGATATTTATAGTAATGTGACTTATTCCTTTATGCAATATTTAATATTCCGCTATGCAATATGTATTTTATACCAGAAAATTCTATACGCGACTATTTTCCATAAGAAAATCGTTATGCATACTGGTTTCCTGACAAAAAATTATTAATTTTGACTTTTTCTGTGAGAAAATACCTAAAAATGCGATTTTAGACTTG
This sequence comes from Plusia festucae, assembly GCA_950381575.1. Taxonomy (NCBI): domain Eukaryota; kingdom Metazoa; phylum Arthropoda; class Insecta; order Lepidoptera; family Noctuidae; genus Plusia; species Plusia festucae. The sequence goes on from OX494460.1 coordinate 1,851,353, forward strand.
AATTTTGAACCAAACTTTTAAACAGTTTAATTACTATTAAAATAGTTTTCCAATGCTTATTTTGTATTGTCGTTGTAATATTTCGAAGCCAAAATTAATTTTTAATTGATCAAATTAATTTAGTTTTCTGTATAAAACGCAACTTAATTATAATGGCCGCTTTTTGTATTGTACCGGGCTGTTTTTGGTCGATGCAAATCCGAAATATCCCACGCTGTTAGTTGATCAGGCTTTAAGACGTGATCATGCTGAAACCGACTGCAAGTTGTTCTTAAATGTCTATTTGTCTACTTTACACCTTAAAGTGTCACACAGCGTGACACTTAAAGGCTACTTATAAATGATTTGCAATGACTATTCACCGATGCAACTTGAAAACTCGTTTCATTTGAAATGTAAGAACTTTTTGTACCATATTTTGTTAAATCAATATTAGACATTTAAATTTATTTTTTTCTTTACTGCATGAGGGTAGGTTGAGAATTTGAAACATCAAACTATTAACCCTCGGGTTCTGAAGGGTGAAACAGGTCAATATGTTGTCAAATCAACTCTTCAGAAAGTTAGATAGAATTCTAATGACAACCAATTTGATTGGCCGACTAAAATATTTCCAACCAATCATCTCTTGATTAGTTTTGTCAGTCGAAAGAACGTGGAACCAAACGTACCCAGCTTGTAGCGAACGAGACTAGTACCATTCGAAAGGTCTTTAAAAATACAGATATATTTTGTATGGTGACAATTCGGTAGCTCGCAGGAGAAATAAGTTATTCGACTTTGAATTATGTAGATTATTACGTGAATTCACCAGTGAATGAAGCCGCTTTTGCAATTTTCAAGGCAGATACCAATCAAAGCCTATTACTGGTCTTGTATGACAGGTATGAGAGTTCTAAGTGCTTGCTCATACTTCTAGTACTAAATGAATACTCACTTTTGGCAAGTCAATAAAAACCTAACGTTTTTTTCATTAGTTTTTTATCTGGAAGGTAAATTCACAAGGGGTTTTCTGCATATTTCGAAGTCAAATAACGTTTACTCTCCCGTTATCTACAGAATTGTCGCCATACAAAATATATCTTCAGGGTTATTTTTTATGGAGTGCGTATATTCAACGAGGTAATCAGGTATATAAAACTGAACAGCTTTCCCCAAGAAACATAGGTCGAAATCTTAAAATTGCATCTGATTACCTCGTAGAATATACGCACTCCATAAAAAATAATCTACTATATAAAAATAAGTCGATTTTCCTTCCTGACGCTATAACTATAGAACGCACGAACCGATTTCCACGGTTTTGCATTCGTTGGAAAGGTCTCGGGCTCCGTGAGGTTTATAGAATTATATTTAAAAAAAAAGACCGCGGGCGGAGCTGCGGGAAACAGCTAGTCATGTATATTTTTAAAGACTGGTACTAATCTCAATTTGCTACAACTTGTATGGGTTCCTAACAAAATAATCCATTGCTTTTTTTATATTGATGTTTTTTTTTAAACCTCGAGTTAATAGATAACAACTACCCCGCAAGCAAAAAGCGTATGAAAGATATTCTAAATATGCCTTAAAATCGGACCTATATTCCTAAATGTTGCCAGCCGAAATAATTTTAAAAGGAATCTCTAATGTATTGATAGACATATTGTGAGAGTTCCATTTAAATAAATACGGTGTTGCCATTCTTCTAAGTATTATTCTTTATTGTAGATAATATAATTTTAGTTTTATTTGTGTTTGGGGTTTACAGTTTAGAATATTCACAAATATTTCATGTACAATAAAATTACATTTCCTTTTTCTCAGAATTGACTTAAATAAAACGACAACTCATTTAAATAATTTATATTTTACTGTGTTTATGACTAGCATATAATTATGATATATGATAGCAACAGAATTTCAGAGTTTGTTTCTGATGATATTTTTCGACTAAGGCTCAGTTTTTTTATTCTGAGTTAACTCAACTAATGGTTAAATATGCTAACTAAAGGTTTTAAAACACTTTTTTTTAATATTCAATATTTATTTGCATTCCACAAGGTTGTTCTTAGGTGGTGACTAATTATGAGATCATTGTGGACCCTGTCGGGCACACAAAAAATAATAAAAGAAAAGTGTTTACAAATTAATATAACAATAAATTTATATCTTATATAACTAGAAAAAATATATTTTTCCTAGTTATAAAATCGGGATAAAAAAATAATACTGGACTTAATACTTCATAAATAGTTAATCATAATTGTTTCATCAATTGTTAATCTATCAAATGGTCAAATAAGGCCCAGTTTTTTTAACACGAGTTAACTCAACTTATGGTTACAAACTTCGATAGAACGCGTTTATTTAAAAATTTTCATTCTAACAAATGGTTAAATAACTAACTCTACAACTAATTTGATAGCGTAACAATTGATGAAAAACCATTAGTTAGCATATTTAACCATTGGTTAAGTTAACTCGGAATCAAAAAAAAGCCTAAATAGAAGAGATAATTATTTAACCATTTGACAGAACAAAAATTGATGAACACGTTCGTCTTACCAAAGTTGGAAACAATTATTTAGCATATTTAATATTATCATTTGATTTGTAAAATATTTTTTAACTGTAAACCCCAAAATGATTATTGTAATAATATAATATAGTTCTTTATATCAAGTGTAAGTTTTATAATTGTTGTATTTTGTGTTTTAAGGCAGATTATTCACTTGAACCTACTTGCCCTAAATTGTTTATTGACTGACCTGTGACCCTAAAACCGCTAAACAGGGGGGGGGGGGTCGTGCATGAGTTTTACATTAAAAATGCTAGTATTTATTTTATATTTTTTTTCTTTTTAGAAAATTAAAAGGTGATGACATGTTTTAAAGATTTTCTTTTTTTAATTTAATTAATTTCCGAACATTATAAGATATCAGAGACATCGTACCTTATTGTTTTTCTTTTCTTTATTTTATTATGTTTGTTAGACAGATTTGATCTTTAGGATTGATTTAAGATTGATGCCATAAAAGTACAGGTTATTCGTTTTTTCGGGTTCGAATCCGTACGACCAATGGTCGTTACCAAGTGTAACCACAGTTTTGTATGATTTAAAAATAGAGCAATATTTTCTGTGATTTTAATCTGCTATCTCCACTTATCAAATGCTAAAAATCAATATTTTAATATTTAGAGTACTTCTCCCCTAAGTTGCTTTAAAGATGTCCCCTTTTCTTCAAACATTAACGATGATAGCTAAATCGCTTAAATGACATTAAATGTATGGAAATGACATTTCTCTTCGATAAGTCACGTGACTTAGACTTGTCAGTTTCATACATTTGAGCGATTCGATCAGCAATAACGACTGTAGAAATGGACCTAAGGGAGCTGTTTTTATTAATATAGAAAGAATATGACTTGTAAAACTTGCACTTGACATAGCGTATGTTTGTGTTGAAAATATTATGATTTATTATAACGTCTTATAGACTGTTGATATTTTTTGTTGTTACTTTATGCAGTGAATTATATGATTATTTTCACCATTCTTTTGTGTTTCTTTTGTTTTATATTTTCATATGGGAAATATTCTCATTTAGGAAATTTAGTATCATTCATTGGGAATAAATATAGTTATTTGATTTAGTCTTAAAATTGATTTGTAATCATGGGATTGAAGTTTAATTTTATTACATTTTGATTTTTACATTATTTTCTATATATGCATATAACTCATGAAGTTTTTTGAAGAAACAAAATTGCTGCGGATCCAGTAATGGTCTAATTAAATTGCCCTTTTATTCCAAAATACCGTCGTGCTTTTAAACCTACATTGGCCCTAATTCTGATAAACACGCACTAAACTTATTTTATAGTCCATCGCTATCTTTTTCACTTGTATACAACATGTAACAAAACCCCTGTCAGATCCAATAAAGGCGTATTCGTGGTATAGTTCATGAACCGTCTCGCATAGACGGCTTCTTTGACACAAAGCTGTAGGTAGTAAGTAATAACTTTGAGGAGCGGTCAGTGTTGCTGTTGCCTTGGATCAGTTTTTATTTTGATTTAATTATTTTTAATTGGGGAAAAAAAATCTCCAATTAATTTAATGGCTACGTATATGTGTTCGCAGTACGATACCGAATAATACTCTCAGCGATCGGACAGGGTTTTTGTTAGAAGCTGTATAATTAGAAAAGGACAGACAAAAACAAAAGCTATCAAAAGTTCCAACTAAAATTCTCATACAAATTTGGCGACAAGCAAAAACGTGTGCATTTAAAACAGGGATGTTAAAGGCGAAAACTAGTTTGACATTTCTAAGTTAGTTGTTATCTGTTGCCGTCCTTTTCTCACGATGTATGTTAGTAAAAAATAGCAATGGTTTAAATTTGGTCCAATTTGCGTACAAAGGAATCGGCATCATTATTAGTTTGGAATATTCCACGTTACTTAATAGTAACGTCAAGAATATATTCTCATTTTAACTGCTAGGGTTATATTGTATACACTAATTACAGTCAGCAGCAAAAATAGATGATCAAAATCAGAAATACAATACCTACTTATGAAGGGAGTTCGCGACAGAACTGTGTGGCGTCGAAGTGATTCAAAAGTATGTGATTGTAAATTATACTAAACATTTACTACTAGTATAGTTGCCATTTATTCATGATCAGTTTTTGACTCCTAAGTTATATATACTCAATTCATAATCGTACCCGGTACGTAACTTGGCAAGATTCGTTTCGTGTTCATCTCACGTTTTAACGTTCTTATGTACATAAATGTTAAAAAAAAAATTTTTTTTTTTTAAAGATTACTAGCAGTGATACAGTCGAGCAATAAAACTGTGCTTTTGTTGCACATAGAATATGAAAATACGCTCTCACTACTCCAAAACATTGCCAAGTTACTTGCCGGCAACTATGCTTATGCTGTTGACCGTACCTTTGCCTCGGTTTTTGTGAAGCTGGCCAATTTAATCAACCGATCACGAATGTATTTTTTTTTGTGTTGTCCAGGCATTCAGAGAAAAGAAGATAAATCTATACAGATAAATAAACTTGGAGTGTCTAGTAATATAAAAAGAAAATTAACGCTTTTTACTAAATACATATGTTTACTAGTTATATCAGAGTATCTTTTTACAATTTTATTTGTCTGTTTGGTGTTACTTTGTTCCGGCTTACCTCTGAAACAGCTGGACCGATTTTGATGGAAGTTACAGTGGCAGGTAGCTGATGTCATAAGGAGTAGCTAGGACTTTTATTTTAGAATTTTATTCTTTTCAAGTTTTCGGGAACGGGGATGGACGCGGGCGAAACCGTAGGGCACAGCTAATTATAAAATACGTGTAGATCTGTATACGGACGAGAGGAATTAGGAGATCTTTGATATAGGAATGTGATTAATTAAACGTGCCAAAGAAGAGGATATTTGAAAGAAGTGTGGACAGACCAAGTATATGATTCAAATAGTCCATGCAATCGAAAATTATAGGTACATAGTCGAGGCAAAGTAATAAATATGCGAAAGAATGATTTTTTGAACGAGAAACTTAGATAAGTTATACGTACTACAAATAAAACTTACTATGGACTTAACCTAAGTTATAATCCATATCTTATTTATTTATTTACTCTTTATTATACATTCACCAACACAGGATATGTAAAATGTGACATTGTAAACAGTTGGTACATATCTTACCATATGTTACCTAAAAAGTCCTTGTCTTTCAGTCAAGCTTAGTAAAGACGGCGGTAGCCTGATGGCTAAGGTGTCGGACTTGCAATCTTGTTGTTACCGGATCGAATCCCACAAATTGCACTACCGACGTGAACCCACTTGTAACACAATCATTTAGCTTGGCACGAGGAGTTAACAAGAATACTAGTTATGTGCATTACTTTATACAGGAGTAATTTGAAAGGAGTAGTAATGGAATTTAAACCCACAGGTGAAAATAACGGTAAGTATTCCACTGGGAAAAATAAAAAAATAAACTATTCTAAGAAAAATCACCTCTAATATACTTGGTACTAAACTTGAAATAGAGCTTATGTTATTATTTTTATTTCCCATTAGAAAATTCCCATTCCACGATAGTCGTAATAAAATACTTTCACATTAAATAAAGGGGTAGTAATAAAAGCTCCGACAAAAAAATAAGAATTGTCCTCATTCAAAATATTAAATCTACTGCCTAAAATACTTACTTTCCGACTACTTTTTTCCGAATAAAAATGACGAAACGACCGAATGAGATACTGAAATCTTCGAAAAATAAACATAACTGTTTATTGCTATAATACTTTTCTACCAGCTTAAATTACGTTCTACTGAAAATTATGTTTTGGCATTTTTATCTTTACTTGCCGACTATTAATTCATAAATTACCTTTCACATTTCATAGCTGTGGTGCTAATTTAACTACAACGTTATAATGAAAATACTATTCAGAGTGGTTATACAGAAACTAATAAAAAATATAAAAATGTACTTGTAATAATACCTTTTTAAGGTATAAATCCAAATAGTTGAAGTAAAGATGAATGATTGTAAACCCCCTAACCTATCTGTAATGGACAAGTAAAAACATAGCAAGTCGCTTCTGGCACTCGCCGGCCGCTGCCGCGGCACGCTCGCTTCGCTCGCTCGGCTCGTGCGGAGGGTCACAGTTCTAACCCAACCTAACCTACTGAGTCGAATTTGACACTTAAACCTATCTGCAATGGACAAGTAGGACAATAATATATCGACCCGAAAACCCTTGTGGGTATACCAAATTTTATAAAAATCGTTTCAACCGTTTCCGAGATTCCAATTACAAAAAAATCTACTTACAAGAGTAGTTTAGTAATAATTCAGGAAATTGAGAGCATTGAAATCGATCGAATCGATCGCGCGGCCCGAACAGTTTAGGTATTTTCATAAATACTGAGAGGTAAAAAATAAATTTTATAACCAACAATAGAAATTAAAATAGTTCACGCAAGTCGTAAAAATGTGAATATTTTGACTAAAGCTCTGTTGTCGGTAACTTAGTAATTTTGTCGGAGGTTCAGTATTTTATTCAGAAGTTTAGTTTTGTATTTCGAAGTTCAATTTTATTTTAGGAGATATGTAATTTTAACGTGCTCTTATTTGTTTGTTAAATATAATTTTTCTTTTCGGTATGTTTTGGGTTTTTTTGTCGGTAATTCATTATAACGCTAGTTAATTAGAATAATAGTCGGCCACAGATCGCTGGAGATTAATTTGTTTTTCGGAACCATTATTATTTCCCTAAATAAAGCAAGAAAGCACACGAACTGGTAGCATTTATTTTTTTAAACAAAAAACAATGAATATAGCTTAATGGGAATTCCCATCTTATGATATTCGCCTTCAAAATAGTAATAATTAAGGAATTGTAAACATTGAAGTTTAGGTGCCATTTTCACGGTAAATAATAATGGAATAATAACCTTTTTTAATAATCACAGTACCTGCACAAGTGAGATAATAAATATCTGTAACCCGCTTAACTTAAAATAATAATAATTTAATAATATTAACATTTATAACTAAGGAATTAATAATTTCGGAATTGTATTATTATTTTTAATGTATAAAATTTCGATTGGTAATTATTATTGAATATGATTTGTAGTTTAATAATTAAGAATATATTTGGGGATAAAAAATCTTTCATTTGTCTATTAAATTAAAACTAGCTCCGGGTATTCTCGGCTGATCGATAGATAATATAATCTGTTGTAATATCAACTGATCAAGTCTGAAAAAAAATATGAAAAATTTACAACACGCCGCTGCACAATCTGGCGCTAGTGTCGGGTTCTAGAGTACAGACTCGATATCAATTCGATTGAAACAGAACTCGATGTAATCGGGAGTGAGGTCTCAACTACTGGCTTTCGATTGGTTGAAAACGACAGAGACCTTATGCGACGTTAGCGACACTGGCGGATATTTTGCATGCGCATGCATTTCACATCCAGCTCCGCGCGCCTGGTATCATATAGGAGCGCGCAGCCGCCCGCGGTGCCGCGAGCGGCTGAGCGTCGCCGCTGCCAGCCGCGCCCGGAAACACCAACAAGACGCAGGCCGCTCGCGTCACCGCGTAAGGCCGAGCGACCTTTTCAAACTTTTCAAGCGATACTGGTCTTTTAAGTATGTAGTTAAAGTTTAAATTTATTTCACACTGAAAGTGCTCGCCGCGCCGCATCGCTGCCGGCCGCTGCCATTCTGGTGTGACTCGGCCCTAATGTTTTCTTCTATGACAGATAATTTAAAGACAACGCAGAGTTGGGTAATGTTAGTACAACATAGCCGTTTAATAATAATACATATTGTATTTAATAATATGATTTTATCTCAATAAATTATAATTTTTACTGACAAAATACTAGAATTGCTACATTTCTCCGTGATCAACTTAGTCCATGCATGATATTTTTTAATTTTTGAAGTGTTACCTTTGTTTATCGTCACTCTATCTGTCCCTTTCTCTCACACATACGGCAGCAGTAGGCAGGCTCCTCCTCGCCTCCTACTGCTGCCGTATACTTCAACTTAGATTAATAAGTTATCACTTCTGTCGAGCGTCCCATGACGCACACGCCCTTCTTATAACTCTATCTCCAAAAGATATTTTATCCCCAAATATGTCGATATCTAGCTTAAAAATTTAGTGTAATTTAAATATTTGTAAAGAAATCTAAATTATTTATAAGCACATAGATATTTATATTATAATAAAATTTACTAATAATTCAATCTTGTTTTATTTTTCTACACCTACAAAAGCCCACTACAACATTTAAGAGGTTTTGGCCGAAAAAGAAAATGCATTTGTTTGAATATTTTGATAAATTTCGTTTAGATTTTTTTTAACCAACTTCTAAAAGGAGTTACTCAATTTTACTTTAAGTTCTTTTTATGTTTGTAGATAATGAATATAAAATTACTCAAGTTATATGAAGTAGTTCAACTTACTACGATTATTTGAAATTTATTTTAATCCAATCAGACGAAATGTTAAATTGGCCAATTTCGACACAGCGTTGATTCGCAGCAGATTCCGCATTCACTCTTCCATTGCGCGTCTCGTGCATCGATGAAAACAAATTAAGATGCTGTGATAGCTGCTCTGAGGTAGGTACCTACTTATTTCTTGTCCAAACGTAGTGTGATGTCGTTGGCTAGTTCACCGTAAATCTGTCGCAATCCATTATTTCTTTCGATATTATTCTTATCAACATTGCGCACAATCTGTTATCGTTAACACCATTTTTATTTGTTCAATCAATAACCATAAAATCATTTTTTTATAATAACTTCCTTGAGATGAATTCATAAATATTTAAAAACATTCAACGTCTTACTCGCGCATTCTCGGGATCGCCCGACTAGTTTCAGACTCAATAGGAGTCCTTAATCATGAGCTGACGCGGCGGCGGCGGGTGTTCGACTCGCGACACCGCTGCGTGATTAAGCAGTTGGTGGCGGTGTAGCGAGTCGAACAGTGCGACACCACCGCCGCGCTGAGTAAGCCGTTGAATCTTTAAATGATCATAAATCATATTCTCTGTGCATAAAATCTTTACAAACAAGAATTTGCGAATCAGTGCCATAAAAAGTATATTTTTCCTTAATTAAAAGAATCAGTTAATGCGCTATCTTCTTTAATGGTGTTTGCAATACAATTAATTAATGGGCCGATTGGAGTTATAAAGGCCTATAATTATTTCCATTTCTGAACTCTATTATTTCAAAAGTCATCAAAGAGTTGACGCCAATTATACCTGATGAGTGAAGCAAGGGCCCGCCAGAGTCGCCAACACAAATGCCAGCCGTCGGTCCACGCCTCCTTGCTACACATAACTTCGGAGACATTATCGTACATCATTCAGTCTTCACACTTCACTACTATGATGTCCAACGTCTGTAAAGGCTTCCGAAGTGTAGCATCGGCAACATTCCCCGACACATTTGTACGTCCATAACCAGTGATTGTAGACTTTTGACCGATCAGTGTCATAGTAGGTCCCCGACCACTCCTCAAAAGATGAGGTAAAGGAGAGGAAGCCCGACGCCATCTACTGCACTGACTCGACCGTATTGCGTCAAGGTAACTGCTTCGCTTTTAAGTAAAGCTATATCATTCAGCTTTCTAAGGGGGCGTTCATAAAATAAGTGAGATGTATAAAGGGGGGAGGGGATCGAGTCAAATCTCATCTAATCTTACGTTGGAGATAGGGGGGGTCTCGGCAAATATCACGCAATTTTTTTCTGATAGAAACAAAAAAAAAAGCAATTTATTTTTGTTACAATAACAATCCCACGCGTTTACGTAAGAAACCCAGATTTTGAAAATGGTTGAATAAAATCCCACGACATCTCACCAGGGGGGGAGGTGGGGACAGAAAATTTAAAAAAACACTTCACCTAATTTATGGACGCCTCCTAACTAGTAAAATTATGAATATCCAGGAGAAACAATCTTTGTTTTTATTAATTTTAGTGATTCATTTAATTTTGATTCAGCGTCTTGCACTCTTCCAGCTTGTATGTAAAAGAATACTGAAAAAATTTGTTTCAACTCTTCGACTAAAAGTGCAGTGTCCGGCTGTGACCGTCCAAGTGGGAGCTATTCATGAGGGCACCAGTACAGAAAACTTTTTTTGCATTTTAAGTAGTGTTATCAGTAAATGTTGATACTTCTGTCAATCTTACTACGTATTGGTACTTATCTTCGTCGCCATCTTCTCCACCTACAACTCTCAAAGCGGATCGACCCATGATATAATTATAATACTTCTTAACACAGAGGAACACAGTCATGATAAACAAAAGAAAGTTTTAAAATTAAATACAATGAAACTGGCAAAGTCTTTTCTTTATAAAACTTTTTATTTTATAGTCATAAACATTATACGTTTATAGTTCTAAAACAAATAACCTAGTACAATAAAATACCTATTTGAACATTGCCACTTCTTTCTTTCAATTTTACGTTTTATTCGAATATTCTCAGATAACAGAATGTTGTAATAATTTTTCGTTTGTTTTAATTTTTTAAAGCATGCGAACAGTTACTTGTAAAATAATTAGAATTAGAAAATATTGAACCTTTCGGCAGGACTTACTCCTTAACCCTTAGAAAAGCGAACCAGCCTAGCGATTCCGAAAATGACCAAACTCACCTCACCACTCACATAGATTTTCACACTCACTTCACTGCTCACCTCACTTGTACTTTTCACCGTATTCTGAAACTTTGCTTTGACACACTCAAGTTCAAGTGATGTCGAAATCTCAGGTGAAAACTGTATAGTCTGTTCATCTATACTTGTCCAAAAATGTAAACAAATATGGCGTATGTAAGAAATGTCAATAAAATTAGTGATGGGAAACTTTGTGTGATCTATTCAGAATTGTAAACTAATTGTGGTAACATACATTGTGTGATTTTTGAGAAAAATCGTGATTTGTAATTGACGTCGGTTTGTTTACAATTTGTGACAAGTATAGATGAACAGACCTTAGAGGTGGGCTTAGACGGGACTTGCTTTTAGTAACATCAAATAAACCTTAATTTTTTAAATAATTACTCAATTTACGGATCTAGACTCCATAAGATATGTTCTCGAGACTGATTACTGAATGTTTGTTGGTTAAAATAATTCTTCAAGAAGCTAAAAGGGTGTTATTTAATTTAATAGGATTGTATTGGCTGTATGTGTTATTACCTTTGCTATGACAGCACTCGGTACGAAAAGTTGTTAATGTAAACAAATTGTTTGTGTACATTCAGAAGTTTGTGTTTGGTGTTGTTTTTAACTAATTAATAAAAAAACCTTTGTGCTTCGATATTCAAGTGGTTTTTCACCAACTACGATTATGTAAAATTCTTATTTAAGATGGTATCGTTTTCTGCTTCTTAAATAATCTAAATTATTATCTCTAAATGTTAACAAGTTTGGCATTGTTTTAGGCGTAGGTATCATTTGAAAAAACTGGTGCGGTTTAAATAATGAGTGCTTGTGTCTATCTAAATTCCATAAAGTGATTTATTGAGAAGGGTTCGTGGCTAAATACAAGTCGTATACAGACCGATGGATATAAAGGGTAAGCCGCCGTTATTCTGTTGTTGGTATACTAATACCTAAAATAGGAACTATCCTATTTTAGGCATTAAAATAATGAACATTTAATTTGGTTTAGAATAAAAACTTAATGAGAAACAATGTTAGGTAATTTACAGGTTATTTAGTCATTAAAAAGATTTATCGTAAGTTTTCACCTCAGTTTTCACCGAGAAATAAGTAACTTTTGTTTTGACAGGTGATTTCGTACGTGAAAAGTGCCAAGTGAGTTTTCGGAATACCATCTGCCCCTTTCAAATGTCATGTTTTCGATTGATAATGTCACTGACAGTACCTACAGTGTTGCCAGTCGGGTCTTGTCAGAAGTTACCTGAAATATAAAAAAATGTAACCTTTTTGTATAAAAAATAACCTTTCATATTTTTTTTACTGGAAAGGTATTAAAAGTTAATATAAAGAATTTTAGTTGTATTGACTTACAGAAACATCGATGAATATTTGAGCACTTGCCCACATTTCTTGATTTATTCATATTGGCAACGGGCAGGCACGACGGCAAACGAACAACAACGAGTGAATCCGATTATCCGATCCGATCCGACTGATCGAGCGGGTGAGCGAGATACAAGTGTTTTAAGTGTGAATGAGTACAACGTGTTGTTCCAATAGAGACAGCTCGGCTATGATTGTTCTTCTATGGTCTGTGTTTTTAAGGTGATACCTCCGATGTGGCCCGCGAAATTCAAATTTTCATGTGTTTTTTGCAATTTGCTTATCAGTGACAAGTTGTAATTTGATCAAAATATGATTCGCGACAATAACTAATATAACTTCAAATATAAGAATGATTAAAACGTTCGCTCCATTCGCTCGCACAAAGAATAATTGAAAATGAGTTAGATTTCGGAAATTTTACCAACTTTAGACTAATCTTTGTGAGAATGAATGGAGCACATGTTATGATCATTTTTATATTTAAAATTATACTTGTTATTGTCGCGAATCGAATTTTGATCAAGTTACAACTTGTCACTGATAAGCAAATTGCAAAAAACACATGAAAATTTGAATTTCGCGGGCCACATCGGAGGTATCACCTTAATTCTACAAAGAAACTATGTAGTTTCTTGTCTCTTTATTGGTTCTTGCGTTCTTGCTAACAAAGCTTACCAACATGAAAAATTCTAAAACGCGCGTTCTGTTTCACGTTGCTTTTATGTAAGAAATTAAAAGTTAATTTTACAAATTCCGAAAAATCACCTAAAAGTAACCTTTTCATTAGTGTAACCTAAAAGTAACCAATGCAGTTCGAAAATCACCTAAAAGGTTACAAAAGTAACCTTCTGGCAAGACTGAGTACCTACTCGTGAAAAGATTTCACATTTTAGTTCTATTCGCCGACACAACTCACACTGGCGTCGCCACTTTAGTTTTCACTGGTTTTCGGAATACGAAATCTAGTTTTCACCGACGAATTCGCTGTGACTTTGTCTAATGTATTATCGGAATCGCTATGCAGGAGGCGCGGGTTCAAGTCCAGCCGGAAATTGTTTTTTTTTTCCCTTTCTATTTGTATGTAATTAATTTACATACAAATACACATTTTGACTGCACGGATAACCGAGTGGTAGATATAGGTCACCACGCTAATGACCACTGTGCGCGACGTGCTGCGGACTCGATCCCCGCATGAGACAAGCATTTGTGTGATCCACAGATGCTTGTTCCAAGTCTGGGTGTTCTTTGTGCATGTGATTTGAATGTTTGTGAAATCCCCGCGACACAAGGATTAAATTCCTTAGTGGGGGCGTCGTTTTTTTTTAAATAAAAAGAAAAAGAAAAATTCGTTTTTTCTTTGTGAAAAATGATTTATTGGGTAGGTAATTCAAAAATGCAGCAGTACTGATCGAATGAGCAATTATTTCTCCATCGATTTACAAATTAAATAACCATCAAACCTGTGACGAATTATGGAAAAGGTTCTGAAGAATAAAGCCGCGTTTCCAAAAGGCAACAAAACAATTGACGCGCAACATGTTGCACAACAAGTTGCCCAACATGTTGAAAGTCAGCGCGGAACTTTTCTTGAACAACGTTGTCTGTCTACGCATAGCTTCAACTAACGATGCTCTAAAACAAACAACAAGCCGCGCGTCATGTTGCGCGCCAGCTGGTAACGTCGCGCGCTGTTGTGCAGCGTTGCCGTGCATGTTGAGCGTCACGTGTCAACGCGGCTTAAGGGTTGTGGGGTTACCCCGTCAATGGGGTTTGGGGCAAACGGTAGCAGTAGGAGTTTTTTTACTTCTATCATCAGCTCACCTGAATAACACCAACGAAAACCAATCTCTATTCGTCCCGACAATGTTTCGTTAAAGAATTATCTTCCAACTCCTAACTGTTAAGGAGATATACCTTTCATCACCAGTTCATCAAGATGAGGACTTTTAGGATGAGGAGATTTATGTTACTTTATACAATTTATTTATTACTTATAAAAAAAAATATACGACATGTAACAAAACCCCTGTCAGATTCAATAAACGCGTATACGTGGTAGTTCATGAACCGTCTCGCATAGGCGGCTCCTTTGACACAAAACTGTAGGTATTAAGTACGTAAACTTTGAGGAGCGGTCAGTTGTTCAGCTGTTGCCTTGGATCAGTTTTTATTTGTATTTAATTATTTTGACCGGGGCTAAAATTATAATCTCCAATCCATGTAATAGTTACGTATATGTGTTCGCAGTACGATACCGAATAATACTCTCAGGGATCGGACAGGGTTTTTGTTACACGCTGTATAAACAAAACTGTGAAAAAACATAAGTTTATTCACTAATCAAAATGTTAAAAGCTTTTATAGTTAGTTGATGACACAAGACATGTTCTGTCTCTTTTTCGCAAAACGACAACTTGCACGTGGCAGCCCCAAATCAGTATGAGAGTGTTGTAATATGACGTCACATTTTATATACCTCTCTCTGTCTAATTACCAATATTGAAATACTTGTAACTCGGTCAGTATGAAAGTTTTAGAATTCGATCCATTTATTAGTAAATAGCATAGAATAATAAATATTATTCTATGGTAAATAGGTATTTTAAAGAATGTATATATTATTAAATATTTATTATATTTGAGCTATATAATTATATAAAATTCAATTAATTGTCAGGATAAATTTCAGTGCATCTACCACACCTTTCTGCATCACTTAAGGTCGACTGGCAGAGAATGCCTTCTGGCATTAAGTCCACCTATGTACACTGTGCATAAAGCATTAAATAAAATATTTTTTTAATAAAAAAAATGTCGAATAGTCATTTCGTGGACCGCGACGCCGCAAGCGGAGTAGCACTTTGAATCTCAAGAAATTTACAACAAGATACAAAAGCTCCCAAATTCTGTCAGTTTATATTATAATGTCAAGGACGTTGGTTCCGGATACTTTCCCTTCGGTCCATTGAACCAATAGTAGCCTAGATCATGCATATCCTCTGGGTTCCAGTGATACCTTTTTGGAAGAAACTGGGGTAGCCTCCTTCGTTTGTCCACATCACCCTCTTCACTGTCAACATCCGTAATTAGTTTATTACCTTGTAGATACGTTTCTTTTTTGTGTTTTTCTGACTTTTTTTGTCTCTTCTTCTGTTTTAACATCTGGTAAGTTTTTTCGATGCTATTCGAACCTGGATCGACAACAGTTTCTTCTGTACTCTTGGAATCTGTGATAGCGGTGTGTTTATTATTCTTTATGTAGATTGAACCCCCCTCTGAACTTGAAGATGATTCGTAGAATTTCTTTTTTTTCTTTTCCCATTTCTCCGCGCTGTCAGAAGCTAAATTCGATTTTGTTTCTTCTTCGGATGAAGATGAAGTATGTTTCTTCTTCCTGTTGTTTTGTTTCCGTTTTCTTTTCATATGCGTTTCTTCCTCTGATGACTCGTATCTTTTACCAGACGCCTTTGATTTAGAATTATCAATGATTTGAAATCTCTTTAAACTTCTTCCGTGTAGTTTTTTTCGTTCTCCATCATCATAATCATTCTCCTTATATTTTTTATGTTTATTATACAATTTAGCGTATTTTCTTGAGTTCTCTTCACATTTTTTATCATTACACTTTTTCTTTATCGGTTTCTGTGATAAAAACACAACATCCTCAATGTAATCCCATGGTATGTTTCTTTGAATCGCTTTCGATCGTTTTAAATCTTTTACATCAAAGTAATCGTAAGATATGTCGGCCTTCGGTGATCTGAGTTTTGTAAGATCTTCAAAACTGTCTAAATGGTATATATGTCTTCCGTACTGTAGTACGGCTTGCCTCGCGTGTTTTCCTCTCTTTGACTTCAAATATTTTGAGTTTCCAAGTAATTTGCTCTTGGAGAAATGTGGACTTCTGCTTACGATCCCTTTTGCCTTATTAGAGTATATTGGTGCGTCGTCGTTTTGAACAAGGTATATTCTGCTCTCTGATAAGTCCGCTGAAAAAATTGGTAATTATATAGTAGTTTTCTGGTTGTGGTCAAATTATTTTTTCTATCTTGGGACCTCTGAAGTAAATATGTAGTATCGACGAAAAAGTTTTAAATCTTTAATATGTAATCGTCGTGGTATTCTTATATAATACTTATAGAGTACTAGCTTCTGCCCGCGACTTCGTCTGCGTGGACTTCAGAATTGGGTCCAAAAAGAAATAAAAAAAGGTGAAAGTAATGAAAAATGGATAGCTTGCGCTGTAATAGAGAAAAATACCAAAATTCAGAGCTGTCTGCCCACAGCTTAGCTCGGAAACAATTATTAATTTCCCCTCGGGAAATACTTAAGGAATCGGGATAAAAATAAGCCTATGTTCTTTTCCATGTCAAAGGCTATATGCATTCCAAATTTCATCCAAATCCGTTCAGCCGTTTTTGCGTGATTGAGTAACAAACATCCAAACATTCACACTGTCACATTTATAATATTAGTAGGATTAGTAGGATCTACCTGAATGGTAAAAATATATGTAAAATACTACAATACAATAAAAAAATGCGGTAACCGTTTCACACAGATATATATACATGTGTAATATTTCTTCATCTTAGAAAATTTTCTTTGTTTTTTTTTATTCTCATATATTTCCGTCGGATGTGACGCAAAATTTTTCTTTTTTTTATGGCCTGTTCTCTCTTTCTATGATCATTTACGTATTACCAAGAAAAACATAAACAAACACGAATGCGGTATTAACGTTTTAAATTTTTAATTTTCAAATACTTTGACGATGACAAATGTTTGACGACCTCCGTGGTCGAGTGGCGTACGCACCAGTTTTCAAGGTGTCGCCAGCTCTGAGGTCCTGGGTTCGATCCCCGGCCGGGTTAATGTAGAAAAACACTTTTCTACATTGTCTCGGGTCTGGGTGTTTGTGGTACCTTCGTTGTCTCTGATTCCATAACACAAGTGCTTTAGCTACTTAGTTTTGATTCGGAGCGATGTATGTGATGTTGTCCACATTTTTTTATTTTTAATTTTCAAAATAATTAATAATACTCACCAAATACAAACAAAGTTATGAAACAAAACTGTAATAACATTTTTTATATAAATTCATAAATTATTCAATTTCCTTTTGTCAATGTGTCGGTTTGAAAGTTGAAGTGTTGCGCCATCATAATCGTTTCCAGCCTTGTCCTACAGATTTCACGCGCATAATGAACTAATGCATTGTCAAATTTAATTGAAATTATAATTGAAACTACACTTTCATTGTGATGAAAAAATGAATTTACTGTTATGTAATTAACTGTATCTGTCTATCGTAGTCTTAAAAGTATTTTTAATACTCATACAAATAAGAGACATCGCGTTTGAAAAACGTAAGTATTTTTTTTTATAACCTAATTATTGTCCCACTGCTGGGCAAAGGTCTCCCCTGCTTGGCTCCAGACCTTTCGGTCTTGAGGCACTTGACGCCAATCGCTTAAGAAGCGATCGATGTCATCCCGCCACCATCTCCTCGGCCTGCCTCGTTTGCGAGCTCCGACATCAGGAACCCACTCAGTGGCTATTTTAGCCCACCTATCTGGAGTAATGCGGCTAACATGACCAGCCCAGTTCCATTTAAGTTTGGCTGCGAAAAATACCTATTTTTCCGCGACGTTTCGGCCATCTTGCAATTACTAGCTGTTTCCCGGAGCTCCGCCCGCGGTCTTGATCTTTTATACATAATTGAGATGTAAGCTATCCTATCTTTCAAGTTGGATGAAACTGCACACGGTATGCAAATTTGATTAAAATCGGTTAAGTTGTTTAGGAGACCGTCCCGGACAAACAATGTGACGCGTAATCCTACTAATATTATAAATGTGAAAGGCCCTTCCTCTAATATATTTTCTAAGAACGGAATCGGGATAAAAGGTAGGCTATGTTCTTTTTTATGTCAAAGGCTACATGCATACCAAATTTCATCCAAATTCTTTCAGCCGTTTTTGCGTGATTGAGTAACAAACATCCAAACATCCACACTTTCACATTTATAATATTAGTAGGATATGCTTAAATAATTAACTCTCCAACTAATTTGACCATTTGATAGATTAACAATTGATGAAAAAACGCTTTTTGAAACCATTAGTTAACATATTTATTACTAGCATCTGCCCGCGACTTCGTCTGCGTGGACTTCAGAATTAGGTCCAAAAAGAAATGAAAAATGTGATAGTAATAAAAATTCAATAAAATTTTCACCGTGCTTGCACTATAATAGAGAAAAATACCAAATTTCAAAGCTGTCTGCCCGCGGCTTAGCTAGTAAACAATTTTCAATTTTCCCTCAGGAACTACTTAAGGGATCGGATTAAAAGGTAGCTTGTTCTTTTCCATGTCCAAGGCTATATGCATGCCAAATTTTATCCAAATCCGTTCAGCCGTTATTGCATGATTGAGTAACAAACATCCAAATATCCACACTTTCACATTTATAATATTAGTAGGATAACCATTGATTGAGTTAACTCGGGATCAATAAACTGGGCCTAGGGGATGTAGATGTGGATAAGTAAAAGACAAAGATACAATGGGAAATTTATTACAAAAGCGAATACAAAACGTGTACATTAGTCTTATTATACAATCAAGTTTGGCAAAGTTCGTAATGAGGATATTTTAATTTAACGGTCAAATTGAAAGAAAACTACTTTAAAACGGATTCTATCGCAGTTTATTTTTTATTTTAGTTCCCGACATTTTGACGCCTTTGCAGGTGTCATGGTCAAGGGCCGCTGGCGGGCAGCGCAGGTTTTAATTTTATGAATGCAAGACTTCAAGACACAGTGAGCTCATATTGCGTAGGTCGGAACGAGCAACATCCCTGTCAAGACCAACCACATGATCGCAAGTCCGAAGCCCTAGCCATTAGGCTGCCGCTTCAAAATTTCTTCTTCATAAGAACGAAGAAAATATCATCATACGCCTAGCTTTTTCCCAAGCTATGTTGGGGTCGGCTTCCAGTCTTACCGGATTTAGGTGCATACCGTATTTTACCGCCATTATCTCACCTCCATAACCCATTGCTGGGTAATACAGTATCCCATTAAAAGACTGGTTGTCGGAATTATAATGACACAATTACCGCTACAAACAATTATACATGATTAATTTAAAAGGAGTGCGTATATTCAACGAGGTAATCAGGTGCATAAAACCGAACAACTTTCTCCAAGGAACATAGGTCGAAATGTCGAAAAAAGCTAAGTCGGATTTGAAAACTTTTGTGTTTGATAGCACAACCTCACGTCATTTGCCTTGGGAGAAAGTAAAGCGAGTGAAACTGCGGGGCACGGCAAGTATTACATAAAATTTTAATATTTAGTTTTAGTTTTTAATGCCCTCATTACGAACATTGGAGATACAGAGAAGTTTTGGAAGTTACATGAATTCTAAAAAGGATGACATAAAATAGATAATTTATGTTATAGGTATACTTTGAAAATTCCTTTCTTATACAATAAAAACTTTGTAGATATTAAATTCGAAGTTGCAATAACATTTTAAAACAAAACGACTAGAAGACTCCTAATTTTTAAAGTTGGTAAAAAATACAATGCCTGCATATTGTGTCTATGATTCATTTGAATGTTTCAAACACCCACCACCATTGAACTACTAGTTGGTACAATCCAATCGTACCATTATTTTTATTTTTAAATTTCACCTTCATTTTAAGTTAAATGGCGGTTTAAGTGGTGAATGAGTGTCACTATACAATAATATGTAGACGACGGAAGTAGATACACAATGCTCGATGCACACATCAATATTTTTAGCTTCACTATTAGCTACGCGCTTATATGAAGATTATCTATCTAGGGGATATTAATCTATGCCTGCCACTAAATTGACAACTGCAAATGTCAAAACAGACGTACAGCCATAGAATAATAACTAAAGTAACCCGCCAAACTTTATGGCCGCTCTGAACCTAGCCGCATTACGCTGCGCAGAACACGCTATCAGGTATCAGCGGGACGTACGCGGGGCGGGGAGGCAGGGCACGCCCGCGCGCGCTGTCTTCAACCCGCAAGCGTCCTCGCCTCCCGCGCGTTAGTGCGAGTGTATAAGTAGTGTGTACGATGTAGTAGTATGAGTGTATCATGCGCAAGTTCGTGCCGACGGCTACATTCAGAGCGGCCATAAAGATTGGTGAGTGCTGTAGAAGCTATAAGAATCTATGTAATTTTGGCATTTTACTTGTCAATTTAGTCTTCAAGATTGAAAAACAGACTTATACTTAGTGCGGGAGTCGTTTTTACTAAAGAAAAAATACAAAAGAAGTAGTTTGTTTTATCAGAATCAATATATAATCAATTTACAAGTTTTTAAATGTATAAGAAAGGCTTTTTATTCCAAATTTAAGGTTATACAGAAAATACATTAAAATAACACACTGAGATCAATTAATCTTAATATTACTTAAACTATGCATAAAATTGTTTATATTTTATTGAGAATATTGTTTAAAAAGAAATTCTTTATTTGGTAACATCGTATTTTAAAATAATATTAATGGACAGAACGATACGTTTTCGGACAAAATAATAAATATTTTTTGATTAATTTTGTTTATTTTTTTTAACTTTGATATAAGTTTTTTTACATTTCTATTTTGGAAATTTCTAGAGATGTTTCAGAATAACCAAGCATTTATATTTTTTCAAATAATGTTCTCTTTCGAGTAGGTAAACCACTCGGTCATTTGGTTCGGTCTTTGCATGAAAATAAAAATACTGCATCCTTCTTTTTTAAAGATTGTTTGAAGGTAAAAGGCAACCCAACCTTGCAAAGGGTTCCTATATAAGTAAAAGATGTTTTTTTTTTAATAAACATATTATTAAATGTATTATTTTATGAAAATATGACGTGGAAATTCTTGAAACATCAATTACCTACTACAGTATGGCAATACAAAACACACACACAACCAATTTTCACCATTTGCAACACAGACACTCTATCGGACGTATTCAAAAAATGACGAAACATGTAAAGTTTTTTATTCTAGAAAAATAGAAAATTACTTTTTTTTTTGTTTTTGGTCAAATGCAAATATTTGATGGACTAGTCCTTGTAAACAAATGACATTAATACAAGCGTCGATGATAGAAATCTCATAAATGACATTAAATGTATGGAAATGACATTTCGATGTCACGTGACTTATTGTACGCCTTCTATAGTTGCCGGCAAGTAACTTGGCTGTTTATTTATGGAGTAGTGAGAGCGTATTTTCATATACTATGTGCAACAAAAGCACAGTTTTATTGCTCGACTGTATCACTACTTTTTCACTCTTTAAAATAAAATCATGTTTTTAAACATTTATGTACATTAGAACGTTAAAATATGAGATGAACTCGTAACGACTCTTGCCAAGTTACGTGCCGGGTACTATGCAATCTAAGCGATATTAAAAGTTAAGCCGCATTAGCCTCGGTCGAACCAGGCAGATGGGTGCCCATTTGTAATCTTACCGAAACCCCTTCGTGCCTCGGAAAGCACGAATGTTGTTAACTGTCATACAGTGATCTTTGACAGTTGTTAAGTCATTACAATGCTGACAACCAGTCTTACTATGGAATACTGTATTACCTAGCAATAGGTTGTGGAGGTCAGATAGGCAGTCGATCTGTAAAATACGGTATTCAGCTAAATCCAGTAAGATTGGAAGCCGACCCCAACATAGCGTGGGAAAAGCTAGTCACATGATTTAGACCTGTCACTTCCATACATTTGAGCGATTCGATCAGCGTTATCGCTTGTAGAAATGTCACTTACCTAGGTCGAAATTTTATCAAACTACATTTTTTTACGATGACCACATTATAAACAGTCAAGACTTGTTATGACAAGTCATTCTACGACTAGACATTTAATAAATGATTATTTTTGTTGCTATCATTTAAAGATTAGCGATTACAACGATGTTAAAAATAATTTACCGAAATTGTGGGCCCAAAACTTGAAAAATGGTGTACAGCCTCCTCTATCGGTTTTTTTTAATAAAATGTATCACTGCCGCGTTTTAATATGGAAAATTAAAAAACGCGTGTCGCGGTAACTGTCCTGCCCCCCTAGCCAAGTGACATTTATACAAGCGTTAACGATGAAAGAAATCGCTTAAATGACATTAAATGTATGAAAGTGACAAGTCTGAGTCACGTGACATATCGAAAGCAAATGTCATTTCCGCTAGGTAGGTAGGTTTCCGGTTATCGCTTGTAGAAATGTCACTTGGCTAGGGGGGCTGATCCGGAATATTTTTCTTTTAATGACCGATGTATGATAAAAAATATTAGACACGTATTTTCTGCTTTGTCGAAATAACGATTGGGGGCTAGCGTCGCTAGTGTCGCATAAGGTTTATCTGTCATTCTCCACCAATGAGAGACAAGCTACTGGCCGGCAATTGGTCGAAATTCCCAGATAGACCTTAAGCGACTCTAGCGGATTTTTGACACGCGATTCGACGCCCCCATTACAGCGAATTGAAGTTAAGGAGTGGGGGCTCGCCACATTACTTGTGGCTACTACTGTCGTCAAATTTTCACGATCATTCAAGCGAACGCTCTAGTAAATACTCGTCAAAAAAATTATTAATTACGAAGATGTGACGGAACAATGTCAAAATTGCTGGGCCCGGCAAAACGCTCGTAGCAAAATCGTCGTTTCGCTGGAATGCACGGTTAAACGCTCCTGTTTATTTTGTCAATTTTAACATTCAGTAAAATGCTAATTACAAGTGAATGCCCAAGTATACCAGCCCCCTTAGACCAGGTAGATTTCTACAATAGTTATCGCTGATTGAACCGCTCAAATGTATGAAAGTAACAAGTATAAGACACGTGACTTATCAAAGATAAATGTCATTTCCATACATTTAAATGTCAATTGCAATTTCTATCATCGTTAAATCTAGTCGAAATTTTAATGTACTTTGTCTAAAGGGGAGCATCTTTAAACTTTATATTTTAACATCGAAATCACAAATCTATTATCATTGCTCTATACGAGATACTAAAAGTTATATTTAAATACATATTTAATGAACTAATACAAAAATTGAGGTTATTTATACAAAATGTAGAAAATGTATTGTTTTTCAAATACATAGATAATATTTAGCTAGTCTTTTTCTAAGTAAAAAATCGACTTCAAAATTAATTTGAAATTGATTTCTTTTCAAGTCTTTTTATTACTATTTATACATTAAAAGCTGCAAATAATATATTATTATATACATTTTTCTTTAAAATTTAAATCTATGGGAAGGAAGCTAAATTTTTATACTGATTAAGTTAGCAATTATAATTATTATCATAGGTATTTATTTTTGTATATATTGTTACCAGCCCACTTGGACAACTTACATTTCTACAATCGCTGATCGAAGCGCTCAAATGTATGAAAGTGACAAGTCTAAGTCACGTGACTAATCGAAGAGAAATGTCATTTCCATACATTTAATGTCATTTAACCATTTCTACCATCGTTAACTTGGCTGCCTTTTAGAATAATTGTAACTTAATCAATATAAAAACATGATAAATAAATGTATTCTGTGCGCAATTAACTTAGTGAATATATAATATAATTTATAATACTGTTTTAGTAGGAAATTTAACCCTAATATGGCTATAATGTTCACTTTTATTAAAAGTAAACTGATTAATAAAGGTGCTGATTCGTTTGCACTCTGGCTTGTCTGATTTTGTTTTAAACGAATAAAAACTAAATACGGACGCTTAGAGCTGTCAAATTATCTCAAACCAAAAATTAAAGTATTTCATATGTTAACAATGGTGCCGATTCCTCTGTAGGCAAACTAAACTAAATTTAAACCATTGCTATCTCTTACCAACATAAAGCGTGAGAAAAGGACGGCAACAGATAACAACTAACTTAGAAATTTCAAACTAGTTTTCGCCTTGAACATCACAGTGTTTTTAGAGCACACGTTTTTACTTGTCGGCAAATTTGTATGAGAGTAGTCGGAACTAAATTTGACAGTTCTAATTTTCGTCTGTCCTTTTCTAAATATGTACAAGTGAAAAAGATACCGATGGACTAAAATTAGTTTGGTACGTGTTTAACAGAATCGGGGCCAGTGTCGGTTGTCTTTGTAAGTTTGGTTTAGTTTGGTGTACAACAGAATCAGCGCCTTATTAAATCACGGAACGAATGGTTTATTGTTTTCTAGTTAATTCGTTTAACATTACGATGTTTGTTAGAATGGTTATTAAAAAATACGGCTACAATATAGGCTGATAAAATCATATTTAATACGATATTGCTTACCGATAAGTTTACCGCAACAAAGAAATTCATTTTTGGCTGATTATACAAAATATAAAAAATTCTTTATTTTTTTTAGAAAATGCCAATGAAATCATTATTTACATTTACCGTTATAATGACGCTTCCGAAACGTTGGAACCTCTCACTCACACTCACTGTAGTTTACTAAATCCTGGCAAATTTATTCACGGCACTCCCATGGGTCTCTTTCTGTCAATGACTCGGTTCAATGACCGGATTCGCATTTACATGGCCGCAGGTTCGAACCCACTACAGGTAAGTACCAATGTGACTTTCAATGTAGTATGTACTTTCTAATTTCTAAGAAATCATTGACAATCGGCGAAGGAAAATATTGTGAGGAAACCTGGATTCCAAAAATTGGAATCTGAAACCGCCAACCCGCATTGAATGGGCCCTGTGGAATGGGACCAACCCCTGGTGATCAATATCCTTCTCTATATGAGAAGAGGCCTGGCCCAGCAGTGGGACATTTATAGGTCGGTATTATACTCCTAAGGGAGGCTGCTGGCAGGGACCGTACTACCCAATTCTGGCCTAAAAACAAAAATGACGCCCCCCTCCCCCGCACGGCCGAGCCGTCGCCCGTGGACCATGGAAGTGTCACGTACGAATTTGACAAGCTCAAGAGTCCGTGGAGTCTTAATATTCTTCTAATACATTAAAGTTAATCAAATCACTATACCATACTCACTGAAATATTAATATTTTCAGAAACATTTGCCACGCAGGGACCACGCAGGGACCACGCAGTAACAACGGAAGTACCACGCCGACAGTATAAAAATTAATTTGTGCATCACACATAAGAACTTATACAACCTTATTTTTAATATACTAAAACCGATACGCCTCGCCTTGTTCGCGAGGAAACATGTTCACAGCGCGAACAACATCTTCTAATATACAGCGTGTAACAAAAACCCTGTCCGATCCCTGAGAGTATTATTCGGTATCGTACTGCGAACACATATACGTAGCCATTAAATGGATTGGAGATTGTTATTTTTCCCAATTGAAAATAATTAAATCAAAATAAAAACTGATCCAAGGCAACAGCAACACTGACCGAAGCTTTCGACGACTTTCCCAAACTCTTCCGAAACGGTTGGACCGATTTGTATAAAATTTTGTGTGCTTATCGGTTCGTTCTGAAAATCGTCCAAAATCTATTTTTGACACCCCTAATGATAGGGGTGGTCCTCGCAAGATTTTTTTAATATGGCATAACAACGATTGCCGGTACAGCTAGTGTTTAGTTCTATAAAATCTAACTTGGTGTAAATATCATCGCAATCGATTCAGTTACTGATTCTGTAAAAACTGTTTTCAGGTTTCGTGCATTTAAAAATAAGGTTGTATATTTATAAAGTTGGCAAGTATTGACACATTTAAAATCCATTTAGTGCGATTTTGAACTTATTTGCAATAAACTTAAGAAGTATTATGTGTTTTCCGTTTTTTTATTGTTCTGTTTGCTCACTAGTTGCTCAGTAGGATATATGGTATTTTCATTGTTATATATATTAAACGTGGCTTCATACAAGTCGCCACTATTTGTGTCATACTTTCTCTGTTACTTTCGGTTTATAAACGGTTTCTTCGCGGTTAACCGTTAAGTGGTTACTTTTATAATATTTTAACTGTTAGCGTCTAAGTAGTTTCCAAATAGGTTATTTAATATTATCACTGTAAAGTCAATGAAATGTTATGTGATTGTTAGTTTTGTCAATATCTTACAATTTTATGGACACTTATTTTTATTTTGACACCCAGTTGTCATCTAGTTTCACACTAGTTTCTTCGTAGGTTAATTGCCCACTAGTTTCAAAATAGGCGAACATGATATTTTCACTGTATATAAGTCTATAAACTGTCTTTATTTCTCTAGTGTTGTGCTAAAGAGTTGAAATATCTTAACAAGTCACTGTCGGCACGCAGTACCCATGCTGAGTTTAGTGCGATTGTATCTAATGCTGCAGACACACCGCGGTATTCGCCGAATAACTGTTTGAACTGTTGGAAAAAAATAAAGTATTAATATAGTAATTAGTTTGTGTGGCTCTTACATAAGTAAGAAAGATTTTCAATCAAAATTTTTTGGTATTGTTTAAAATTATTGTGGCACTTCCTTTAATTTAACATACTTTACAATGGTCCCGGTTGCTGAGCAGTCGCTACGAATTAAAAAAAAATCCTTAGTTGTTGCACAATAGTCATGCACCCAATTATGACTACATAATCACAAGTTTCTTGGTTAAACCTCATACACCTCGATAGTTGCCTAATAGTTACAACAAAGGTACCCCTATAGTTGTCAAATAGGTACCTCACTAGTTTCAAAGTAGTCAAACATTAGTAAAATAAAATTCTGTATTTTGACGGATTCGGTAATTCTGGAATCGACCCTTACGTAGCTTGGGAAAAGCTGCGCAGAAGATGTCATCATAAATGTAGTGTATAATTAGTAATTACCCGATAGTAGTCGTACGGTTGATGCAGACATCTCGCAGCAGCCTGCAAGGCGGCGGGCGGAAGTGTTGGCTGTGGTCGTAATACACGCCATACGCCTGCCGCACCGCGCCATCTATTAATATAATAACAAGAAGAAAATACTATAATAAAGAATTTCATGACATTGATATGTTTGTTCTTTCTTATAAACAATTTTAAAAGCAAATAATGAAATCAATTAATGCTAAAGTATGAGTCTGTCAAATCATTGCAACTTTGAGTTATATGCAGTGTTGAAACTTCATTTTCTCATGTTAGTTGATTTAAACTGTACTTAGTAAGCAATTGCATGATGATCCATAATGTCTGATTAATAATAACATGTAATTTTAAGTTACATTAATAGAACATTGAATTAGGTTTTACCTGTAATGATAGATGAAAGGTGTATAATAAATAAATAAAAAAATTAAAAAAAAAAAAACATTTGCACACCATTGCAATGAAATGCAATGGTCAAATACAGTGTTTCACAATTATTATTTTTTACCATCTGTGTATTTGCACAAGTACCTGTATTTAGCAAATAAATGAATTTGATTTGATTTGATCTGATTTTAATTTGTATGTTTTCGTTATAGTATTCTGAGGAAAATGTTGTTGGTTACACATTTACCTACTCATTTTGTTGTTTTAGTTTATAAGTGCTCATTTTACATAATTTATGACTGTTTATTTTCCCTAATAAATAAAATAAAATAAAAATATATAGAAGATGGAATTTCGTACAGATTATGAAAGGAAATTGTGAAGTTCGACGGTTGATTAAATAAAGAAAATTGTGAAGAATAAAAATAATGAAATAATAATCTAAGACAATTATAGTAGGACAAGCATAAATAGGTCCCCAACTCATCTTTATGCTACTGTTGGTGCTGATTTTAGGTGGGTAAAATTAAACTTAACCCTTTCACTGTCCCGTGGGTCACATATGAACATTTCTATTTTTTAACAATTGTGTCTTCTGACGGGACAAGCAAGGTGTTAACACTAAAAAAAAGAAACTCAAAAACAGAGTCGTCATGGAAAGCTACGACCTGATTAATGCATTTCTATACAAGAAGCTTCTGCTGCGCAATCGATGTGTCATAGTAATTGAGGAAGAGTCATCAACTACATCTCGAGGGAGATGCTTTGATAATTACTTAATTTATCGATAAATAAATTACAATACTACATTAATTACAATAATACATACAATTTATCGATAAATAAATTACAATACTACATTACATGACTTATAACAAAGTTGTTACCTGCAAGTGGCAGCGTATAGCGCAGTTATCCATAACCGCCACTCGCGACTCCGCTGCGCTTCAGTAGATAGCACTGAGAACGCAAATCTGTAACAAAATTACATAGGTACTGAAAATTTGAAAACGTTTAACACATCATTTAAAAATTGAACGCCCGACTAGTTTCGGAATGGGTTCCCCGCAATTCTCGGGTACCGTCACTAAACTAGAACAACCTAGTTGTTAGTTGAACATTTTCAAGAAATTCTATTTTGATTGAGAGAAAAGTTTTTATTTATACTAAATCTAAGCCGAAAGAGCTAAGTGAATAAGGCCACTGTATATACCTTTTCGGTAACATCCTGTGAACATCTTGTCAACTTTAAAAAATAAACTAACTGTGCTATTATTGAGTGATGAGTAATCATGTTTTGTATTTTTAGCTCATACATTTCAGTAATGTCTTAATGTTTGTATGCATAATGACGATTTGCATCAATGTTCAATGCAAAGGATTATTTAATAATATTACAACCACCGTATTGTAATTAAGTACTTAAATTTCGAGCCAATAAATACATATTATAATATACTAGCTTCTTCCCGCGACTTCGGCTGAGTGGACTTCAGAATTGGGTCCAAAAAGAAATGAAAAATGTGAAAGTAATAAAAAATGGAATCAATTTTCACCCGTGTTATCGCTTGCGCAGAGAAAAATACCAAATTTCAAAGCTGTCTGCCCGCGGCTTAGCTCGCAAAAAAAAATAAATTTTCCCTCGGGAATTAAGGGCTTCTGCCTACCCTTTTCCCAAGCTATGTTGAGATCGGCTTCTAGTCTTACCGGATTTAGCTGAATACTATATTTTACATGGAGCGACTGCCTATAGTAGGGGATCCACGATGCTAAATGGGGATTTACTCGAGCGTCATAGAGACTTATTAGGTTGCAAAGCTTAGATGATAAAAAGAAAAAAATGTTATATAATAATACCTTTTCATCGGTGGGGGAAGCGGCTATAGATTTTTAAATATGTAAAAAAAAATTGTTACGTGGACATACTCGAGCGCGTCAGATGTTGATACCATCAATGTCCTACGTATTTTAAATAATGTACGTATGTTAATCTGATCATTTGCATGATGCGGGTGGCTGTACGCAAGGGTTAAAAATGAAAAAAAAAAAAATTTAATCGAGCGCGTCAGATTTTCTAAGGGGGTGTTAAGTGCACCAAAAAAAAAGCTCTCATTCAATAATCTGACGATTTCGATCTGACGCAAACTCGCGGCAATCATTATAATGTGCAAAAAAAATTCGCCATTTTGAAATACTCAAGCGCGTCAGATTAAAATATATATGGTTCATCTTTATGTTCTAGACGTGCTGTCTCATAATCTGACGATTATCTAAAGGGATTCGCCTAATCTGACGAAAAAATATATTTTTTCTTTCAATTTTTTAAATCATTGAACTTAATTAATTGAAAAGCTCAGGAAATAGCATGCAAATAAATAAGTGTATGTTATTTAAGTAGAATACTTGTATTTATATGAAAACAATTAAAAAAAAATGCCAATAAAAAATATTTTTTTATAATTAATTAATAAATTAATCATCATCTTCATCAGTAGAATTATCTTCCTCTTCTGGCTCGAATTCATCTGGCTCATATTAAATGTTTATAAACTTTAAGTCACATTACTAATATTAAATTAAGAAAATAAGTCGAAACGTTGGAAACACGTTGATAAATAATACGCCACGAACGAGTCTCTGTGATCAGCTGTGATGATGTCGTGGCAGTAAAATCCAGAGTGGGGACGGAGTGAGAGAGTAATAGATTGAGAAAAAGTGAGAGAGGAGTAAAAACGCGGAAAGGGAAATAATTATATAGGCATCACCCAGCTGCACGCATTAAACTTTATCGACGATTTTTTATTATTTCGGCTTGCGGAAATCGTCAGATTATATATTTTTCGTTATCCTTAAATTATTTCCTTCAAAATAAAAAAAAATTTGGCTACGCTCGAGAATGTCGAGATGACGTTTTTTTTTTACAACTTTGCTGCCCTCCCCTTTCTTTACGTCACTCTCAAATTGTCAGATTAGTGGAATATACACTTTTTATCATGTAATTATCTCACCCTTCCTTAATCTGACGCGCTCGAGAATTTCTAATGATCAATTTTTTTTTACTAATCTGATCCTTAATCCTTCACTGGCGGCCTTATATATGGGGCTCATATTTGGTGGAGGTACTTAACCGGATACAAGGTATCGCCCTGTATATTAATCTGCCGCGCTTTAGTAAATCCCGAAATCCCCTCTTGGGCTCCCCTACTACTATCTGACCTCCACAACCCATTTTACTGGGTAATACAGTATCCCATAGTAAGACTGGTTGTCAGAATTGTAAAGACTTAACGACTGTCAAAGATCACCGTATGACAGTCGGGACCAACGGCTTAACGTGCTTTCTGAGGCACGGAGGGGTCTCGGTATGTTTACAAATGGTCACCCATCCACGGACCAACCGCGGCGAGCGCGGCTTAACCTTTATTATCGGTCAAACTGTATGGCTTATACTTAGCCACGAGTCCCTCGGGAATTAAGGGATCGGGATAAAAGGTAGCCTATGTTCTTTTCCATTTCAAAGGCTACATGCAATCCAAATCCGCTCAGATTGAGTAACAAACATCCAAACATCTAAACATCCACACTTTCATTTTATAATATTAATAGTTGTAGTCAGGGAGTACACTGACCTGTAGAACAGCCAGTCGTCGGGCGGCGAGGCGAGCGCGGCCAGCAGCGCGCGGTGCGAGTACAGCGGGCGCGGCGCGGCCACCGACGCCGCCAGCGCGCGCCAGCACGCCGCCCACGCCGCGCCGCCCGCCCCGCCCGCCCCGCGCACGCCCGCCGTGAACGCTGCCTGCACATACACACTGTGACCAAGGGCGGATCCAGCTTTGGCGCCAGGGGGATAACATAGTCGTGGTCAAGACACAAGAACTTATAATTTAATTTTGATTATAATAGATACAAGTATATTTAAATAACAAAAAACAATTTTTCTTTTACGTCTTCTCCCGAAACGCGTTATCACTTCATCTACTTCAATAGGTACGTTTTTATGGACGTGGAGAAGTGCCAGCAGTTCTTGTTCCAGCCCAGGGGGGTGGGTCATGACCCCCATGACCCCCCCCTGGATTCACCCTTGCTTGTGACACTAACGAAGACCTGAAGAGCGGCGATCTAGGATCTGGGATCGCAGGAAGTGATCCCGCGGCCTGGTTAAGGCAGGCAAGAGACGGGTCCTGGGTAATTTTAGACGGGTAAAGTCCGACATTCTGACTTCGACTGTCGTAGTAGCCTAGCAGTTCAATGACTGCAGGTTCTAACCCAGGCAAGTACCAATGTGACTTTTTCAAAATTATATGTACTTTCATAATCATTCTAAGACATTATTGACAAACGGTGAAGGAAAACATCTGAAATCGCCAACCCGCAATGAGCAAGCGTGGTGATCAATGCTCATCCCTTTTCTACATGGGAAGAACCCTGTGCCCAGTAGTGGGACGTTTATAGGCCGGTATTGTATTAAATTCTGACTTGCCCTCGGCAATGGCACAGCGTGGAGGAGTATTGCTTTTCATCTTGATAAAAAAAGGCATCGGACATCTGATCATGTGGTTGTTCGGTTCAAATCCAATCTATGATTGTAGTACCGACGTGAACCCACTCGTACATCAACCCCAAATTTTACATCAGTGTTGTGCTGGTTAATAGTCCGAATAGTTGCACAATAGTTCTATTAGTTGACAAATAGCCCTTACCTCCTGATAAATCTCTGGTATCGTCTGGTTGTGTTCTAGCCACGCGTTAAATAGCTCCTCAGCTTGTTTCGTTACTGTTGGATTTTCCCATTCAACTCCCGCGGTTAGTAGAGCACCGCTTAGCCATCTGTGAAATTGACGATGGTAAGTAAATATGTCTTGGTGATCTAACAGCTATAGGTGTTGACAGTAGGGGTGCGGACTAGGGAAAAAAAGACAAAATCTAGTTTAATTTTAATTAGTCCATATTTTAGACGAAAAAAATGTATCAGAAACGTTTATTTTTTTTCAAAACTTTACAAAGTTTCAAAGGCGCGTTTAGAATAGAATAGAATATAGAATAGAATTTTATTTGCTCGATTTTAAGTTCAGGAGTAAACGGCAAGAGGACAGTGAGAGGCAAAAATAGTGGCCACAACTGACACGAGAAGCGCCCATTCCTTAACTTTAATTTGCTGTAAATACCTAAGTAGATATTCGTTATTTCAAAAAAGCTTAAAAAATACGTGTCTTATTAATAGTCTATAATCTCTCTCAAATTTTAATAAAAATCTACTCACAACTGGTCCTCGCCAAGTCCGGCAGCCGCCAGCTGTTCCGCAGTATAAATCTGCACCTTCGGTGGGTGGAGGCTCTTCAGCAGCTTGTTGAGGTGAGGACCTGAGGACGAGAGGCGAAGCAGCTCCCTCCACCAGGAGAAGTGGTTGACGACCACACGCCAGGGAGCCCAGTGGGTTTCTGTGCTTAGTCGAGCTGTGGGACAGTTTAACAGGAATATAACCTTTATTTCATGTAAATAAAACAACTTATTGCGGGGGTTTTAAAAACATTCAAATCGCATGCACAAAGACCCCCAGACTTGGTCCAAGCATTTGTGGCTCACACACATGCGCTTATCTTAGGAACTACTTCGTCTGGTTACAAAAAACTTTCAATGTTAGATAACAGCAAAATTATCAAGGAAGGCCATAGGCTATAACCGAAGTCAACGGAGTCAAAGCCATGAGAACAAACTAGTGTATATATAATATTACCTGCGGCAGCCACCGCCCTGCTGGCAGGCAGTCGTCCGGCGCGACTCAACACGAAGGCATCGTCCAACAACAACGCGCGCTCTGCCGCCGCTCCGCTCTCGTACAGCTGAGCTGCTGACTCTAACGTCTGTGGAAACCAGTTTTGTATCCAATGAGCTGCTTGGAAAACTGACTCTACATAATTATGGTGGATTAGTTTCATTGAGGTTGGACTGTCTTCAACGAGATTAGAATAGAATAGAATATATTTATTGTAAAACATGAGTATACATCAAACAATATGTACAAGGTCTTAAAAATAAAAGTTAGATCTGCATGTTTTGCCATTAATGGCGTACAATAACAAGCATGTTTAAGGTCTAGAAAAAAGACAAAAAACAAAAATTTTAATTTGACTCTATACAACAAAAAAACCTAAAAAGAGAATCCTAAAATAAAGAATATACAGTGTGTAACAAAAACCCTGTCCGATCCAATAAAGGCGTATCCGTGGCACAACATACGTATAAAAAAAAATGTTATAAAATTGTAACTCGTTAAATCCAAAAGTTATTGTTTTTTTATTTTTATAATCATTGCGAGATTTAACACTGAATATGGGAAATTTTCGTAAGCTGACAACACTCCACCCAATGGCAAAATGCGTTTTATTTCTATTACAAAAGCCGACAAAAGGCACCGCCGAGTTGTAGGCACTCTTTCAACTAGCCGCCGACTCTTTGATGATACCGCCGCCGCGCCGGCTCGCCGCCGCCAGGTTACCTACCGACTATTAGTCTTTCGTGGAGATAGCTTTCGATCGGACGTCCGCACGTAACGCGTGCTGCTATTGTTTCGCAAACAATATCGTATTCCAATCACGAATATTTTAATATTGTGATATAAGATCATAATAAGAAATTATGAGGTGCGCCAGGTGTGACAGTTCCGTCGGAGTGAGCCTTTCAACGCCTGTATAACCGCGCGTTCACCACATGCAGTGTTCTTGGGTACGAGTCATGCCATGGATGCTGGAAGACCACGAGAGAAGAAGACAATGAGGAAATCGAGGAACAAGTGTCGTATTAAAAAAAAAGGTGTGTGATTCGGAAATCGAAGTCCTAAATCACAAGTGCGCTGTTAAAAGTACCTACGTGCAAATTTAGTAAAAAGGTGACAAATGTGCATTAGTGTTGTGGTGGACATGTGGAACACGATCGCCGAAATGTGCAGCAACAATAAGTGAATGTTTTGATGAATAATGATAATATCTGCAGTCAGTTGGTAGGTAAATTGCCAAAAGCAAATCACTTTTATAAAAAAGCCCTTTTCAGGGCTACAATTAATTCAATTATTTGTTTCTTTATAAAGAGAGTCAATTATAAAATCAGGATCACTACGCCTAATATACACAAACCAATATCAGCTGATACCTACGTCGTACGCGTAGGTAAAGGTATAACGTGGCCTAGGTTTATTTCGTTATAGGTAAGTTTGTTTGGCGGCATGCGACAAAGCAAGTTCATGCCCCGTCTCGCACAGGCGGCTTCTTTGACCTAAAACTGTAGGTAGTAGGTACGTGAACTTTGAAGAGCGGTCAGTGTTGCTGTTGCCTTGGATCAGTTTTTATTTTTATTTAATTATTTTCACTGGGGAAAAATAATAATCTCCAATCCATTTAATGGCTACGTATATGTGTTAGCAGTACGATACCGAATAATACTCTCAGGGATCGGACAGGGTTTTTGTTACACACTGTAGATAAGGGCAATACATATTATGCCAAAATTACGTACTTTACTGCGAAATTGTCGTAAATGTGTTTACTGATCAAAAGTCCTAGAGATTAAGAAATCCATTTAATTAATTACACTCATTTAAAAATTCCGTTATGGTATAGTAGCATTTAGCAATAAGATATTTTTTTAAATGTATTTTAAACAAAGCAGTAGGCATTTGTTTGATAGGTTTTGGGATTTTATTATAAATGGTCGGTGCTAACCAAAAAGTACTTTTTTGCATCAAAGCCGTGGTTGATCTCGGTACGCATAATCTATTATTATCTCGTCTGTTACGAATGGAGACGTCTGATAGTTTCTTAAATAGGTGTGGATTGGTCCTTACAAAAATTTTTAAAACAACATTTTTTAAACAAACTTGAATCGGTTATTAAACGATATTTAGTTTAATTAATAAGTGATTTTAAACGAAAACTAGTTTACCCACTCCGAAACTTCTTTTTGTATCGGGATATAAACACAGATGGTTTAGTTGTGTATTTAAAAAGAAAAAATTAAGCGGACTTAAATTTAAAAGTCTAATAAGTTCCCCTACACTTTCTCAAAGTTACCAAACAGTTCGACACAAGAGAACAAAAGTTCTCCAATAGTTGCGCAATAGTTCCCCACCAGTTGCTGAATAGTTCCGGACTAGTTGTTCGATAGACGCTAAATTTAGGTAAGTTAAGTTACTCACATCTCCATCCGTTCTGTCTTGCGGCGCAACGCGGTACAAGCCTCTAGCTCCAACGTTGTATCTCACCCACTTATGTTTGCCGAGGTCTGGTATAACCACTGCAAAGAAAAACATACAAATTTACGGTTTTCAGTAAACTATATTATTATATCCTAGTCGTTACAATTAGATAGTAATTTTATTAACGTACGTAAGTGTTCTTCTTAAATGGACAATTTATTAAAACTTAAGATGCACAGTTTGTATCTCAAATATTGACATTAGTTTATTGACATATTATTATAGTTAGGACGGATTTGAGAATCCGTCCTCAAAAATGACCACAGAAATGCAGTCATTTCAAATGCTCAGAAACCACTTTAAAAACACTTTTTGTTTCAATGTGCTAATAACTGAAGCTAGGTAGATTAAGGTTTCCGTGCAAAATATAAAAAAATTGCTGACGAAGTAGCGTGGAAAAGTAGTGAAGATTGTAATTATTCTTACTCTCTGTATCGTTCATCCATATAAGATGCGTCACGTTTTCCGCCCAGCGTGACACTCGAGGCTTAGTTTCATTGCCCACGTCGTACCTAAAAATAAAAGAACATAGATTATATTTATTTCGTACTTAAGAGAAAAGTCCGACTAGTTTTAAAATAGTCAAGGTATTTCAAATTAATAGTGGGGTATTATTATAGTTTCATAGTAGTCAAAAGTCCAGAAAAGAACAAGTTTTAATTTATAAGATATTAACTTTAACTTGCCAGTCGGAATTGAGTTAACAAAACCATTCTGTTAAGAATTTCTATCACAAATTACACTTTTTTTTTCTGGCCGTTCTTAGGAGTAACTGACTAGTTTCAAAATAGTGCACTATTGTTTAACTTTTGTAGAAGTCAACTTTTCAAATCAACGCGCGTTAAGCGATCACTTATGGTCTAATGTAAACACTTAGTCATACGAAACTTGGACGGAGACAATATGTACCTAACTTACTTTTTTGGATACAAAAAATCTCCAAAAAATTGACGTGCAATAATTTTGATTCCCGCCTTTTACCCCCGTTGCTTTCAATTCTGTATATTTATGCCAATTCGAGTGAAATGTTAGGGCCAAGTTTGGTTGAAGTTGGGCCAACATTATCAGCCAAAAATTATCTACTTTTGAGACCTGTCCAATATTTGTAGCCAACATTACTCACAGGGTAGAGTTGTGCAAGTGCGTGAGGTTCCACAAGTCGTCGTCTATGGGCCCCACCACAAAGGTCACTGGTATGACCCACTTGTGTACTGGCATTCTGGGAGTGGTGGTAGGGCGACGCGTGGTGGTGGGGACAGGAGTTGTAGTGGTGGTGGTGGAGTTTAAGTCCTCGTCGGATATTTCTGTAAAGTTTTCTGGGGAAAGACATTTTAATATTCGTCATAATCATATCAGCACAAGACGTCCACTATTAAAAATAAGCCTCCCCCTATGAGTTCCAGATAGGGATACATTAATGTATTTCATCGTTATTATGTTGGATAGTTACTAGTCCCCCCCGTTTAACCCTCATTCTATGCTATATGCTTGTGATATGAGTAGGCTCACATCATTAGTGCATTGGGTGGGTTTCCTATTAGGCTACCGCCGCTCGCTTATCTTGAATAAAACTTGATTTGTCACAAGCTAGCGTGGTGATCAATGCTCATTCTTTCTCCATATGGGATGAGGCCTGTGCCCAGCAGTGGCACGTTTATAGGCCAGTATTACATATAATATTCTATAAATATTACACAGACTAACCAGGCTCATAGAACAGCTCATCGAGGTCAGCTCTGAGGTCTAGCGTCAACAGATAGTTGACCATCGGAGGATCAGGGTCCGGAGGTTCTGCGGACATCACGAATCTGTGGAAGGAAGCAACGTTTAGATTTTTGTTATAAAATGAAATATATCTAAGGGTCTTTGTTTGGACACCAATAATAATTCTAAAGAGAAAATGTAAGACTAAATTCAAGATGCTTCAAATGACCTATTCCAAGTCTGTAGGTTTTCAAGACGTTTTTTCTAGAAAATTAGCCCAAGTTGTCCACTTGCTTATGAAATCAGTCCGGCCATTTGAAGAATAGCTGGAACTAACAAACAGAATGAAAAACAGAAGAAAAAATAACACGATAGTTTCTGGAATGTCCGTACGAGCTTAAAATGAAACTAGTTATTTGTATTGAAGATTTACAAACCTCTCCTGCTTCAGTACTACATCATCACCAACTGCCGTTGCACACAGCAGTGGGTATCCGGGACGCTCGCACCAGCCGTCCCACGCCGAACTACCGACACCGTCATCTATTCCATCTCGTTCTAAGGCACGCCATAGGTCTCTAGATGGAAAGAGATAGATGTAAATTAAAGCAGATATTTTTCCCAAATGCTACGACTAGTTTAGGAATAGGAGATTTTAAATATAAGCACATTATCTTGAAACTGGTCATGCTAACCGTGTTATTAAAATAGAAGACGTTTCAGAGGGGAAGAGAAATAGTTAAATGTAAGCGATTGTATTTTTTTGCTACTAGTTTCGGAATAGGACGTTTAAATTTTAAATAGACTATATTGAAACTAGTCAAGGTAACCCCATGTTATTATAATACCACAATTTTGTTAATACACCTAAGGTACATAAGTATTACTTTGCCCAACATCAGCCATTGACACCTTAAAATGAATTTTTTACCCTCAAAAAGGACATTATGGTTTGTATAAATTAAAATTGTTTAAGATTTTGATTATTATATAAAAAAAAGGAATTGACTTTTCATCAAAGAGGTTTCACTTATATATTCTTATTTATATGTTTAGCTTTATATTTACCTAGCGTCAGCACTAGCAAAGCGATGGTCGCGCAATAGTCGCGCGAGAGCGGCACGCCCTGCAGCCTCGCCTGCCGCCTCTATCGCCATACTCACTATAGCTGCTCCCTGGTGAATAATAATACAATAATATCTTGGCAAACTCACACCATCTGATCCCAAACTAGGCAGAGCCTGTACTGTGGTGACCTGACAACTGATAAACATACTTATATATTATTTGTAAATACATACATATTATAGATAAATTACACCCAGACACAGAACATAATTATGATCGTGCTCATCACTCAAAGATTTGTCCTGGGTGGGAATCGAACCACTAGCTAGACCAACAGACCCGTAGATGCAGTCTTATTATGGAATACTGTATTCCATAGTAAGACTGGTTGTCAGAATTGTAATGACTTAACGCCTATCTAAGATCACTGTTTGACAGTGGGGACCAACAGCTTAACGTGCTTTACGAGGCACGGAGTGGTCTCGATATGTTTACAAATGGTCACCCATCCACGGACCAACCGCGGCGAGCGCGGCTTAACCTTTATTATCGGTCAAACCGTACGGCTTACACTTAGCCACGAGCCCCTCAGGGTCAACGAGTTAAGATATATATTATATTATTACCTTATGTAGAGATAATTCATCAGTAGCACCTTCTATATCTGCTCTCTCTAGCCTTGGGGAAGCGACGGCGCGGACAGAGTTACTTGAATCTAATCTGAAATTAAAATTCATACTTAATTAAAGACATCACTGACAATTTGTGAAGGAAATCATCGTGAGGAAACCTGGATACTAAAAAACTGGATTTTGAAACCGTTTTCCCTTTACCATCATTCTACCGTCACTACAAATGTCGTATGTTCTACCATGATTGTAACTCTTTACGTAATTCTGACTTCTAGAAGCTACTGAAAAGGAATTCTTACCTTAGTGCTGGTAGAACGTGATCCAGGAGTAGAGCGTCAGCAGGTCTCTGCGCGTCAGTGTGTGGTGGTGCTGGCGCCTTCTCAGCCAGAACTGATGTCAGAGCTTCCAAAAGCCATTGTGAAGACCACCACCGTGGAGATACTGTGCCGCCAAACCACTGTTAGAGAAAAAAAACTATGTACTTCGTGCACTGATAGTGAAGTTGCAAAAAAATCGTGTCATAGCATAAAACTTACTTCAGTCTTACCAAATTTATATGAATACTGTGTTATACAAGGAGCGACTGCCTATCTGACCTCCACATTTCACCAAGTAATATAGTAAGACTGGTTGTCAGAATGGGGTCTATCGCGTGTCGAAAATCCGCTAAGGTCGCTACTGTCGCTTAAGGCCAATCTGGTAATTTCGACCAATTGCCGGCAAGTAGCTTGTCTGTCATTGGTGGAGAATG
This sequence comes from Plusia festucae, assembly GCA_950381575.1. Lineage (NCBI taxonomy): Eukaryota > Metazoa > Arthropoda > Insecta > Lepidoptera > Noctuidae > Plusia > Plusia festucae. The sequence goes on from OX494460.1 coordinate 1,891,614, forward strand.
ACAGATAAACCTTATGCGATACACGCGAACCTAGCGGATTTTTGATACGCGATAGCCCCCATTATAATGACTGACTGACTTAACGACTTCAAAGATCACTGTATGACAGTCGGGACCAACGGCTTAACGTGCTTTTTGAGGCACGGAGGGATCTCTGTATGTTTACATGGTAACCGAACCGCGGCGAGCTCGGCTTAACCTTTAATATCGATAAAAAAAAACACAGCCCCTAATTGAGGAGTGGTATTGTGGCGCAACATGGGAGAGGCCTAGGTCCAGCAGTGGCTGGCTAGGCTGAGTTGGATTATTGATTTAAATGAATATTTAAGTATAAAAAACAACACGTCTTACCTGTTGAGCGAGTAGTCTCGCAATAGTCTTGGTATCGGAGAGAGTCGATGGTGACAGTGTTATCAAGCCCCAGCCCTCAGAATAAGGGTTACCGCCTTCAACTACTACGATATCTGCAAATTACAATCAAATTAAGAAAAATGCTATTAGTAATACTTTTTGGATAAAAGGAAAATAAAAACATCGTTGATCCTTATTTTAGATGTGACTGGCTATAGAAAATCTTTTCGATAGCCAGTCACAGTTTTTTATAGCCCAATAGGCATGTTGGCTGGGTAAATAAAACGTCTATTTAGTCCGTCAGTTAGGTAATAAAAAAAATATTAACCCATATTTTTTGTTTTGTCAAGTTAACAAATAATTACTTAGTTAAAACGCATTCAAGTTGGGAAGTGGGGGCTCACTACGTCATGGCTCGGTATAAATTTTACCAAGGCGTGACTTCATGTGATTTTTCAACTCAATATATCTCCGTAATTTTTCGAACAAGTGAATAAGTACTTAAAAATTACGTGTCCAATACTTTTCAATTATCTACCTGAAAGACGAAAAATAAACTTACTTCACACGCCTATCCTCGAGATAGGAAGCAATGAACTTGATTTTAAACCTAATCGGTAGAAAATAAAAGCGAGTCAAATCGTGGGGCACAATCCACACAATGCCCAATCAAACACAATAATTTAGTTTTCACTAAGTATAATGAACAACATTATACACTACTAATTTTTTATGATTTTCTTTCACAATTCTCGAGTAAAATTCCGACTAGTTTCTGAATAGACCTCCGAAACTAGTCAAATTAAGGAAAAAAATAAAACTTATGTGATACTCACCAAATTTAGGCAGAGGATACGAAGTGTTCAGCTCATAGGAGAAGTGCTGTAAGGTCTTCTGCACCCATTCTAGAAGGGGCCTGTGGATTAAGGAGATGTAATATTAGTTATAGATTTATACTTTTCCAGCAGTGGGATTAAAGCCTTTATTTAGGGAATGCAGCAGACTGAGGCCCAGCTGTGGGACTGAAGCTCAACCACTGCTTGTTCTTGTTGCTGTTGCTTGCAGCAGGATTAAGGACCAGAAGTGGGATTGAAACCCAGCCTTGGGATTCTAACCCAGTAGTTGGACTAGACCAGTATTGATGAAGTATCTTTGTAGTGTGACAGTAGCCCAGCAGTTAGAAAAAACCCAATAGTACTTTAGTTTAGTTACTTACCCAGATTCATCCAGTATAACTTGCTGGTCGCTATACAAGCTGATCTCCGGTGGTATATCTTCGTCTTCCGGTGGAATTTCAGTCGCAGTGGGGACAGATGTGGCAGTGGGAGTGGTGTCAGTGGCAGTGGGTGCGGCACGGCGTTGCAGCCGGCAGACGGCCACTGACGTCATGTGTGGTGGCATTGGGGGGGTGACTGCGAATTCGTCTTGTAACTGTTGATAAAAAGTTTCTTATTACGTAAAACCTTTTTTAAACTATGCATTCATAACCTAAAATAGTTCGCGTAAACCGATGCTCATGGTTGGCGTCATGACTCTGCTCTTGGTTGACGTCGCGACGCTACTCAGGGTTGGCGTCGCGACGCTTCTCATGGTTTGCGTCGCGACGCTACTCATGCTTGGCGTCGTGACGCTGCTCATGCTTGGCGTCGTGACGCTGCTCATGCTTGGCGTCGTGACGCTGCTTATGCTTGGCGTCGTGACGCTGCTCATGGTTTGCGTCGCGACGCTGCTCATGGTTTGCGTCGCGACGCTGCTCATGGTTTGCGTCGTGACGCTGCTCATGATTGGCGTCGTGACGCTGCTTATGCTTGGCGTCGTGACGCTGCTCATGGTTTGCGTCGCGACGCTGCTCATGGTTTGCGTCGTGACGCTGCTCGTGGTTGGCGTCGTGACGCTGCTATGGCTGGCGTCGTGACGCTGCTCATGGTTGGGACGCGACATCACTCAAGGTTAGCATTGCAAGGCCGTTCTTGGTCAGCGTTGGCGTCCGATTCTGATGAAACTTGGTAGGTATGGGGCAAGCTTGGATCCCAAAAAAGGATATAGGATTCATTTGTCGCGATAGCCAACAATACAGGATTATGTTTTATGGTGTGCGTATATTCAAAGAGATCATCAGGAGCATAAAACTGAACAACTTTTCCCAAGGAACCTAGATCGAAATCTTAAAATTGAAAATCGTCTTTTAATACAAACATAAGTCACGTGATCTGTCACTTTGTATGATATTTAATTTTCAATTTTAAGATTTCGATCTACGTTCCTTGGGAAAAGTTGTTCAGTCTTATGCACCTGATTATCTCATTGAATATACGCACTTCTTAAAAATTATCCTGTTTAAATAAAATATCTTACCAATCGGTGTCCTAGATAGAAGCCAGCTTCTTCTGTGGCCACTATCGGCATGTTTGTTAAAGACACATGGAATCTGAAACGTAAAAAAAACGGTGCATGTACTTATGTAAGCGCGTGAGAAGTTATACTTAAACAGATGAGCGCGCAACTTAATATTCCACTCTCGTAATTTTATCATAACGCGCCTAAAGATGTACTTATATCTTCAAAAACAAATAAAACTGTGAGGATGATTTAAAAAAGAAAAAAGTTTTTATATAATTGCAAGGAGTTATCACAATCTTGTTTATTTAATTGATAAATAATCTCTATGGAGAAGGATAGTAAGTCGTACTTCAAAATAACGACATTTGGTCGTCATGGCAACTATCTACTTACCAATGTTGCCATGGTTACCGCATACACAAAGATGTGAACTTTTGTGTTACAATGATGCGCGCGCATCTTAAAATTTCACTCTCATAATTTTTTCATAACGCGCCTAGATAGTATGTACAGTCACGAGCATAAATATGTATACACATAGCGAAATTGTAAAACAATAATTTAACAGGAACTCACCATCGATTCAACTTTTAATCATTTAACAACATAAAATTACAACAGTTCTCAAATCATGTATACATATATTTTTGAGTTTCAACAAAAACTTCTCGCTCAATAAGTTTTACAATTTCGCTATGTGTATACAAATTTGACGGGCATGTTGGTCTAGTGGTTAGTGACCCTGACTGCTAAGCCGGAGGTCATGGGTCCGATTCCCCCCAGGTCAAATCTTTGTGTGATGAGCACGATCATTTGTTCTGTGTCTGGGTGTTATTTATTTATAATATGTATGTATGTATTTAGAAATATATAAGTATGTTTATCAGTTGTCTGGTTACCATAGTACAGGATCTGCCTAGTTTGGGATCAGATGACCGTGTGTGAGATTGTCCTAAAATATTAAATTTAAAAATTAAAAAATGTTTATGCTCGTGACTGTACTCTTCCTTCTCACCTGTCTCTGACGATGGTCATCTTGAAGGTAGCCCTGAAGTGTGGTTCATCTAAGCAGGGGAACGCTGAACGTGCATGTGTCAACCAGAACCGGGAGACTGCACACCGACTGAAATAAACCCATAGTACATTAGGTTGACTGCACGGATAGCCGAGTGGTATAGGTCACCAAGCTGATTACCACTGTGCGCGACGTGCTGCGGGCTCGATCCCCGCATGAGACAAGCATTTGTGTGATCCACAGATACTTGTTCCCAGTCTGGGTGTTCTTTGTGCATGTGATTTGAATGTTTGTGAAACCCCCGCGACACAAGGATTAAATTCCTTAGTGCGGGCGTCGTTTTTTTAAATAAAAAAAATTAAAAAAATAGGTCATGTTTTGTTTGCTTTCATTAATTCCATTATCAATTGAAGCGGCGGTAGCCTAATGGCTAGGGCGTCGGACTTACGATCATGTGGTTGCGAGTTCAAATCCCACCCATTACACTACCGACGGCGACGTGAGCCCACTCGTAACACAAGCATCTTAGTTTAGTACGAGGGGTTAACGAGATTACTAGTAATGTGCGACCCACATTGCTAGAAACCTTTTAAAAAAAAATGTTTAAATATATTATACGTGTTGTGTGTTGAATACATGGTAGTTTGCGTTGTATTTTTTTTAAATAGTATTCTGCACGTCTCTATACAGGATTAATTTAAAAGGAGTGCGTATATACAACGAGGTAATCAGGTACATAAAACTGAACAACTTTTTCCAAGAAACAGGTCGAAATCATAAAATTGAAAATCATGTTTTCATACAAACATAAGTCACGTGACCTGTTACATTGTATGAAAAGTTCAATTTCCATTTTAAAGATTTCGGCCTATGTTCCTTGGGGAAAGTTGTTCAGTTTTATGCACCTGATTACCTCGTTGAACATACGCACTCCTTTTAAATTAATCCTGTATAAACTATAAGTGAATGAAATTTAATTGTCATTTCATCATTTTCGTAAAAAGGGTACAACGTTTTTGCCTCACGTATGAATATATAGAAGATGTATACTCACTGCCTGTGAGGTCCCGTCAAAAAGAAACCCCTCTGCTTATCACTCCGTTCCAGTTTTGTGATGAATCGAAGACTCAGAGTGTAATTGTATTTGCGGCGAAGTTTCTCCTGTGGACAAGATACTAATGAAGCTGCGGAAGTCCAAAGGCGTCGGACTTGCGAATGTGGTTGCGGGTTCGAATCCTACCCATAATTGCACTACCGACGTGAACCCACTCGTGACACAAGCATTTAGATTAACACGAGGGAACAAGAACACTGGTAATATGCAACCCACATTACAAGTCAGCTTTAAAAAAAAGTTTAAGCTGAAAGGCGGGTAGGTTGACCTTTGAAAATTAAGTATTTGAAGTAACTATCGCTGTCCCGCTGTATACATGTGTATGTGATAAGGACAACTGTATATCCGACTAAATATCCCGCGTACCGTAAAAAGGGGGGAATAGCAATTTCAAGGGGTGAATAAAAATAAATTTTGAGAAGGATTCTAATCTTCTATCATGAGTATGATTTTACATAAAACAGCTTCCTTATTATTTGAAATAATTTATTGTGGGTTATTATAAACAATACTTATAATATCGCGTATAGGAAGAACTAGTTTAGCCTAGGCAAAACTAGTTTGTCCTGAAATCGGGTTTGGCCGCCTTGGCCGGTAACATAATGTAATCTGAATCTCGGAAACGGCTCCAACGATTTTCATGAAACTTAGTATGCAGGTGGTTTTGGGGGCGTTAAATCGATCTAGCTAGGATTCATTTCAAAAAATGCCCGACAAGACGAGCAAAGCTCATTCATACAAGTACAGTCAACAGCAAAAGTAGATGGTAAATTGAGTTTATAACTTTTGGAGTCAAAACTGATCACGAATGACAACTGTACTAGTAGTAAATGTTTGGTATAATTTACAATCACATACTTTTGAATCACTTCGACGCCACACAGTTCTGACGCGAACTCCGTTCATTAGTATTGAATTTCTGATTTTGATCATCTATTTTGTTACTGTACTAGCTTATTAAAAGTCCAACTTATTATATAACCAAGTCTTCTGCCTAGCCTTTTCCCAAGCTATGTTGGGGTCGGCTTCCAGTCTTATCGGATTTAGCTGAATACTGTATTTTACAGAGCGACTGCCTATCTGACCTCCACAACCTATTGCTAGGTAATACAGTATTCCATAGTAAGACTGGTTGTCAGAATTGTAATGACTTAACGACTATCAAAGATCACTGTATGACAGTCGGGACCAACGGCTTAATGTGCCTCCGAGGCACGGAGGGGTCTCGGTATGTTTACAAATGGTCACCCATCCACTGACCAACCGTGGCGAGCGCGGCTTAACTTTTATTATTGGTCAAACCGTACGGCTTACACTTAGCCACGAGCTCCTGCAACCAAGTATCTTACCTTAAACTCGATGTAACTCTGATCAGCTTGCGGGTACTCTAAGGTTTTAGCTACCTTTGGTCCCAGGGATCCGCCAGACTTGAACAAGGCTCTTTCCGTAACATTCATATCTCTTACGTTGAGCACTACAAATAAAGTGTCACGATCCACTTTGAAGTCGATTGAGACTTCGCCTGAAAAAAAACAAGATTGTAAAACTATACAGGATTAATTTAAAAGGAGTGCGTAAGTATATTCTACGAGGTAATCAGGTGCATGAAACTGAACAACTTTTCCCAAGGAACATAGTTCGAAATCTTAAAATGGAATATGAAATATTTCATACAAAGTGACAGGTCACGTGACTTATTATGAAAGTTGATTTTCAATTTTAGGATTTGGACCTATATATTCCTTGGGGAAAGTGGTTCAGTTTTATGCAATCAATCCAGGGCAACAGCAACACTTCCCGCTCCTTAAAGTTCACGTACTTACTACCTACAGCCTTGTGTCAAAGAAGCCGCCTACGAGACGGTTCATGAACTGTACCACGAATTGGCACGAATACGCCTTTATTGGATCGGACAGGGGTTTTGTTACATGTTGTATAGTTTGAACTCACCTCTTAGTTCGCCGGTAGTCAAGTTCGGATGTAACCACAAACTATAGTGCTTAGGTATAATAAATGTGGGTAGTCGGGCCCCGCGCCATGGAAAAACCGCCCCATTGCTTGCTATCCGCTCCCTATGACAAAAAAGTTTTATTTATAACCCGGATAAGTGCGAGCCGAACTCACCCCTTTCACCAAGGATTCCGTACAAAGATTTTTTTTTTGTTTAACTAGCTTCTGCCCGCGACTTCTTCTGCGTGTACTTCAGAATTGGGTCGTCCCTCGGGAACTACTAAGTGAATCGGGATAAATGGTAACCTATGTTCTTTTCCATGTCAAAGGCTACATGCATGCCAAATTTCATCCAAATCCGTTTTTGCGTGATTAAGTAACAAACATCCTCCAAACATCCACACTTTCACATTTATAATTAGGATTACAAATGTACAATTTTTAAGTTTGTTTTTTCGGTACTAGTAGAGGTCAATATTATTTGCTATATTTCAAAGTTGTAAGTCAACGGAAAGTACTTTGAATCCTTTGAGAGTGTCGAAATATTAGTTTTTGGAACAAAGTTCCTTATCGCGCGTTGCGAAAGGGGGCTAGACGGAAAAAATTAAGACCAAAAGTTGTAACGACTTTTTTTGCTATAGTTGTAAGCCGTGCGGCGTGTGCGTGTTTCTCTGCCTGCCTCTCTCTCTCTCTCTCTCATAGAAAGCAAGCCTGTTATTTCCGTTTTTACCTTTTGAGGTACAGAACCCTAAAAAAGTTTCTTTTTTTCTTTACATAACCAGACATCAAAAGAAAAAAGCACAGAAAAATGGGGAAAGATATGAAATAAAATTTGTAGAGAGAAATTTTTAATATCAGACCGGACTTGAACCCCGACTTCTGGCAATTTAGATACAAAATCCTCTTCACATATTGTATTTAATCAAAAATATTCGGTTCCCGTCATCATCTGCGTAGCCTTTTCCCAAGCTATGTTGGGGTCGGCTTCCAGTCTTACTGGATTCAGCTAAATACCGTATTTAACAGAGCGTCTGCCTATCTGACCTCCACAACCTATTGCTAGGTAATACAGTATTCCATAGTAAGACTGGTTGTCAGAATTGTAATGACTTAACGATTGCCAAACGTACGGCTACGTAGATCCTCGAAAAATATTCGCGTAATAAATTAAACATAGGCCCCGATTCTATTGAACACGCACTAAACATATTTTAGTCCATCGGTATCTTTTTCACTTGTACATAATTAGAAAAGGACAGACGAAATTTAGAGCTGTCAAAGTTAGTTCCGAATAAAAATTCTCATAATTAAATACAAATTGTAGAAGGAAAAACTTAAACCTCAGGCAGGACTCGAACCTGCGACCTGCTTGACGCGCCAGTCACTTTACCAACTAAGCTACCGAGGTCACTGCCTGGAAGTTTAAATTTCTCCTTCTACTTATGACGTCTTTATAGGGCGACGTATGCGACATCTAGTGAACCTACCTTACGGTTGGCCTCACCGACTCTGATTAACAATGTGTTAATTTAGAAGTCCGAGAGATGGCGCTGGCCCAAATGTTTAAGTTTTTCCTTCTACAATTTGTATTTAATTACAAATATTCGCTAACACATGGGATAATGTGTAAAAATAATTAAAAAATAATAAAAATTCTCATATAAATTTTGCCGACAAGCCAAAACGAGTGCTCTAAAAACACTATGTATTGTGATGTTCAAAGCGAAAACTAGTTTGACATTTCTAAGTTAGTTGTTATCTGTTGCCGTCCTTTTCTTACGCTGTATGTTAGTAAAAGACAGCAATGGTTTAAATTTGATAATATCGGCCTATAAACGTCCCACTGCTGGGCACAGTCCTCTTCCTAGAGAAGGGATGAGCATTGATCACCACGCTTGCTCATTGCGGGTTGGCGATTTCAGAATGAAATATAATGTCCCTAATTTTAAGCAATTTCGTCTGAGCTCTAGAAATCAAGTACTTACTTGTTAGAAGCAGCTACACTCGCTTCGGAGTCCGTTGGTGGTTGTCCCGGTACTAAAGTCGAGTCCCCTGCACACGGACAATCTGAAAGAAAATGTACCAACATTAATACAATTAAATTAGCTTAGTGGCCAAATTCAACCCATGTCAAGGGCTACATGCATGCCAAATTTCATCCAAATCCGTTCAGCCGTTTTTGTGTGATTGAGTAACAAACATCCAAACATACACACTTTCACATTTAGGCTGCCTTCACACTGGCGTTTGTCCAGCGTAGGCGTTCGATGAACGTATGCGCAGCGCAGACGCTGCGACAACACGGCGCGTGCGTCGCGTTGTCGCCGCTTCTCTACTGGAACAATCAGTACGCTGCGCTAGCGCCGCGTGTGCGCGACGTATGCGCCGCGTTCGTACAATCCTGTTCGCATCCGACTTCTCCTTGCCTCCCGCGCCCCTGTGCACGATTGTACATGACACCGCAGTATTGCGGCGCATACGTCGCGCACACGCGGCGCTAGCGCAGCGTACTAATTGTTCCAGTAGAGAAGCGGCGACAACGCGACGCACGCGCCGTGTTGTCGGCCGTCTGCGCTGCGCATACGTTCATCGAACGCCTACGCTGGACAAACGCTAGTGTGAAGGCAGCCTTATAATATTAGTTTAGATTGTTTGAAGTTACTCTTCTATGTTTTATCCGTTCGCTGGACTACCGCTTATCCTATGGAGAAGAACAAACAAAAAACTCCATAAAATACTTTAAGACTACTTCCTTACCTGGTTGTGGGGTAGCGTATACTATTATAAGGGCAGTAGCAAACATGGCGGAGAAGAAGACCACGGTGAGGCAGAGTGCCCGGCGCTGGGAGCACACCGCCACCGGCGCGTCCCTGAGCTCCCGCGCCTCACGAGCCTTATCCGTGTCTGGGTCAACATAAAATGGTTAATTAGACCTATCCCCTTTTCTTAAATAATAATTATCTATAAATCTATACATATAAATGAAATTGGAGTGTCTCTTTGTCATATTAAAATAACCTTTTTACTGCGTGCATAGGAATGAATATACAGGATTATTTTTTATGGAGTGCGTATATTTAACGAGGTAATCAGGTGCATAAAACTGAACCACTTTCCCCAAGGAACATGGGTTGAAATCAATAAATTTAAAATCAACTTTCATACAAACATAAGTCACGTGACCTGTCACTTTGTATGAAAATTTCATTTTCAATTTATTCGATCCTAAACTAGACAGAGCCTGTACTATGGCAACCAGACAACTGATAAATATACTCATATATTTAGAAGTACATACATATAATAGATATATAACATCCAGACACAGAACAAATGGTCGTGCTCTTCACACAAAGATTTGTCCTGGGTGGGAATCAAACCCACGACCTCCGGCTTAGCAGTCAGGGTCACTAACCACTAGACCAACAGACCAGTCAAAATAGAATTAAGAATAAAAGAAAATCAAATACCTTGCTAGTAATTCAAATCTGTTTAGGCAACTGCCCCTTCAAAGTGTATTTTCTACAAGCGATAACGCTGATCGAATCGTCAAAATGTATGAAAGTGACAAGTCTAAGTCACGTGACTTATCGATACGAAATGTCATTTCCATACATTTATTGTCATCTAAAAGATTTCTATCATCGTTAACGCTTGTAGAAATGTCACTTTGACTACAGGGCTAGACCCTGTATTACTACTTTTTATTATTATTTCTTTTTTTATCTCTTATCTCTCTTTTTTTATTATTACTACTTCTATTTTACTAAGTAAAGACTCACCAGCCAAAAACGCGACATCATCCAGATCTTGATCCACCATATTTCGCCAGGCAGCTGCTAAATGGACACGAAAAATGTTTTATATTTTAAATTCTATACTTAGGTTCTATAAAAAATGGTGAATAGGATTGCCAGAGTTCTAACTAAGGGATAATTTTTTAAAAGGGTTTTGTACGTTGCGGTATTCAGCTAAATCCGGTAAGACTGGAAGCCGACCCCAACATAGCTTGGGAAAAGGCTAGGCAGTAGAAGATTTTGTACGTTTTACAGAAAGTGATTGATAATTTGAACTCTCAACCTTTCCTTTTTTTTCTTTCTTTCTTTTTTTTAATAATTTAACGACGCCCGCACTAAAGAATTTAATCCTTGTGTTGCGGGGAAATTTTGGACAGGAATTACCTGACAAGAGGTAGATAGTCTGATGGTTGGTACAGAAAAGAAGAGGGCGTGTTGTACCAATTTAAAATAATGAAAAAAAACTTAAGCCCGTTGTTCATTTCATATCTTCCCACAAAATTATCCTTGTGTCGCGGGCGTTTCACAAACTTGCAAATCACATGCACAAAGAACACCCAGACTTGGAACAAGCATTTGTGGATCACACAAATACTTGTCCCATGCGGGGATCGAGCCCGCAGCACGTCGCGCACAGTGGTAATTAGCGTGGTGACCTATAACACTCGGCTATTCGTAAAGTGGCATGGCACCCAATGGATAATTACTGTAACTTTTTAAATTCATTCCTGTTTTACGCCAGACTGAATGAATTTCAATGCAATGGTATTTCCTCGTAGCCACTGCTGGGCACAGGTATCTTCTCATATAGAGAAGGAATGAGCATTGATCACCACGCTTGCTCATTGCGGGTTGGTGATTTCATATTCAAATTTTTGGAATCCAGGTTTCCTCCCGATTTCCTTCACCATTTGTCAATGGTGTCTTGGAATAATAAAGAGGGTACATATTACTCTGAAAAAGTCACATTGGCCTGGGTTCGAACCTGCAACCACGATTTATTGTTATAAATTTTTTTTTATTCTATGAAGTTGGAAAACGAGCATATCTTCCACTTGATGGTTAGTGGGTGGGTATCGAACCGGAAACCACATGATCGCAAGTCCAACGCCTTAGCCTTCAGGCTACCGCCGCTTCCTGTGAATGTAAAGGAGTATTGAAGTGTTTACCCTTAGCAGAACCGTTTCTATCGGCCTTGTACTTGCCGATCGGCTCCATCTGAATGCCGTCCATCTCACGCCGGCGACGGCATGCCGATCACCAACTGTTGACAAAACCAGCAATGTGTTGCATTTATTTTTACGATGTCGCTAATTCTCGATACATACACATTCTAATCTTCGATAGGTACATATCCTATCGAAGATCGTAAACCCAACCCGAGGCGTTAATTATTATTTGTATGACTCCCTACAGCCTGTTGATTCTGTAAGACTCGTTCTAAACTTCGAATCTGAATCCGCTGTGAGTTTCTTGATTGGCATTCCAAAAACTCGGTTGATGCACTAGCGCTACCCTTGCGAGCGTGTCAGCGAGTTGAACTAAATTAACCGTGAGATTTAGACAGATAAGGTATGAGATGACGTATGAAGTGGCATTCAGTAAGGTGATTCCCTGGTCACTTCAGTCCTCGCTTCGCACTCGCAATTTGAAACTTATGCGAAGTGAGAGTGAATAGTAATGTGAGATGCGAGTTGTTGATTGAATTTTACAGAATTGACGGGGAGAATTTACAAGTGGAATTTACAAGTGAGAATTCAGGGCCAATCGGAAACTACAAGGAATATCGTATAATATAATATAATATCCATACTCAAAGGAAACGCGAGTCCGATTTGATGAAAACAAAAACTGCGTCATTGGATTTTTGAAATATCAATAATCCTAGACAGGAATCGAATCCAATTAATTTATTATTATTGCACCATTCGAGTGTTGTTAATAAGGATGGATTTCTGGGAAGTAATGAGGTTCGGGAAACTTAAGAAAAGAGCGAATTTTTAACAAAAAGTTTTTTTATTTAACCTACTTCGGCCCAGTTTTTTTATCCCTAGTTAACTCAGCCAATGGTTAAATATTCTAACTAGGTTTCAAACAACAGAACGCGTTTATTCATAAATTTTTATTCTACAAAACTGTTAATTTATTAACTCTCCAGCTTATTTGACCATTTGATAGATTGATGAAAAAACGCGATTTGAAATCATTAGTTAGCATATTTGACCATTGGTTGAGTTAACTCGGGATCAAAAAACTGAGCCTTACTAAACCTTAGCTCAGTAATTACTTATCCCGTTAAGAATAATTACCAATTTAGAACTCTATTTTGGAAATTACAAAGAGACAACTCATTTTTTTTATTTGTAGGATATAGATTTTTACAGTAACAGTATAGTAACAACAGTCTTTATTGTTGCTTCAATATTCTACAAAAAAAAAACTCCAGAACAACAAAACCATAAAAACTCCCGCGTTTTCATAAAACAAACTTTTACCGTAAAAAGTGTCGAAGGCAACCGCTATTCAGCCACCCTACAAAAAACTTCAAAGCGACTGGCAAGTGCTCTATGGAGGCAGGAGACGTAAATAATCGAGTAATTACTTCCACTTGTCTATGGTTTAGTTTGCACGCGTCATTTCCGCACTGAAAACTGGTAAAACAACGTAGGGGAGGTTTTACAGGTGAGCGTTGGCATAGTTTGACATGTATAGATACTTATACTTAGTCCTGTTTGTAGTTAGGTATATTGTTATCTAGATAATTGAATCACGCGGAAAAAATCTTATTATTTTTAAGATACGTTAAGAAAAAACTCCTGAAACGGCAGCTGTTTCAAAGGATTTTTGGTTGAACATCCATTCACTAACAAAGTACATTGGTTCTTTTTGCCGCCAAAAGACGCCGACGGACCCCGGGACAAAGCTAGTATTATAAAAAAAAACCTTTTCATTATAAAAATATAAAAAATTCAAGAAAAAAAAGCACAATACCTTGAATGCCGCTCAAAGGCAATTTTAATTTTAAAATTTCCCAACGAAAACAAACTTCCATTAAAAAGCATAAAGAGGCGATGGCATGAACGCATTCAGCCTTCCCCCAAGTGCACTACACTACGCGTTAATGACACATTGCTCCCTACTCTATTTTCCCGCGCTTTTCAGCTCAGGCACGATTCCCCGTTGCCCCATTAAACGTTAAGCCATTCTTGTCTATGGTGACAGAGATGACATACATTAAAAATCATTGCGCTGAGTTCTTTTGGGAAAAAGTTACAACATTTATATCCGCCTATCCTTTTCCCAAACTAAGTTGGGGTCGGCTTCCAGTTTTATCGGATTTAGACACCTTACGGTACGTTCACACGGCGTCGAGTGTTTCTCTACCGGATCGGTTTTTTGCAGGATTCGGTTTAGTGGCAACAGTATTTCAATGAATGAGTTCACACATGCATTCGGTTTTAAGATACGGCAAAAAATCGTATCTGGCTGAAGTTGACATCCGATTATGCGACTACAAACCGATCCGGTCGTACTGCAAAATTTAAGATCCGGTTCAGTGGTATAGCGCATTCAATACATGCGTTCATACGATACACGCAGGGTAGATTCGGTTATTTACCGAATCTCTTAACTGTTGCCTTTTGCCGTGTGAATACCACATTCGGTTTTTCCAGATCCGATGAAAATAAGATTCGGGAAAACGTGGCTCCGTGTGAACGTACACGGAGCGACTGCCTATCTGATCGCCACAACCCATTTGACTGGGTAATACAGTATCCCATAGTAAGACTGGTTGTCAGAAGATTACTGTATGACAGTCGGGACCGCTTTTCGAGGCACGGAGAGGTCTAGGTAGAGTCCGTTTCACGAAAGAAGTCCCACAGATGCGGCGCTAATCGCTCTTTCTCTCATGCGACAGAATTTTGCTAACCGCTACTTTTGTACATTCCCCTAAAATGTATTTTTATACCTGGCGACCTGAGCCTTAAGTGAACACATTATATGGAGGATTGGAGAGGTAAATCATTCCCCGTAGTTTGGGGATTTCATTATTAGTTCCATTTATTGCCGTGGGACTCCTTTCGTGGAACGGACTGTATGTTTACAATGGTCACCCATCCACGGACTAACCACGACGAGCGAGGCATAACCTTTATTATCGGTCAAACTGTACGGATTACACTTAGCCACGAGCCCCTTCTCTTGTCATCAACATGATGATACTAAATAAATAAACATCAAAATGGCTTCAAATAATAAAAAAAAAATGTTAATGACGAAAGTTTCTGCGTATGAAGTTCTGTCCAACTTTATTCGAGTAAGAATTTTGAAATTTTGACAGTTGTTTTATACAGAAACTGTCAAACCGTCAATTTTATTCGTCGAATAAAAGTTATCTGACGATAGTGAAATAGGCCCTGAGGCAATTATAATTATCTTCCTGGAAGATAATTATAATTCTTATTAGAACAACAGATAAATTGATAACAACCAGTTTACCGCCACAATTTTTGAACATAACATCATTAAGATTTTCCCTCCAATTCCGGAACGTTACGTCAAAAATTGCATTAGGTACATCTTATTTTCAGCCCCGGGCAACAATTTCCGAACGACTAGACGGGAAATTGTCAATTTACGTTTCCAAATGCAGTGGATCTATAGATGTTTATATCACACTCTATTTAATTACCTACTAATGATTTTCACTGATGGACTGACTTCCATTGATTTAATTGTTCGCTACGGAATGAATCCCTTCGCACCTCAAAATCAAAAAATCAAAATCAAAATCAAAATCAAAAAGTTTTTATTTCTTATAAACCTCAAGAAGGCGCTCAAGAAACGTTATATGCTACTCTACTGATTCTAGGTGCTCGGTTCCAAAGTGTCCTTCCCATGGAGAAGAACCGGCAAGAAACTCCATAGGTTACTCTTTTAAAAAAAATATATTTTTACAATATTAGACACTGATATGCGTCAAAGGCGCAAGGTAGCCTGCGGTCATGGAAAATATAAAAATGACATCTTCGGTGTTGGAAGACATGCTAAGCATTCAATGGCTAAATTTTGAAAATCTACGCTGTTGACGCATTTACAAAAACAAAGCATAGTTATCACAATGTATAAAAAGGAAATAAGAATAATAGTATAAACAAAATTACCACTATAAATTTTACATACAATACTATATGTAGTCGCAAAAAAAAAAAAAAACAAAAGGAAAAAATAGAAACCCTAACAGGAATGTCAAGGCATGTCAAGTGCCTTCTAGAAATACAGGCGGCAAAGGAATCGCAATTAAACAATACAAACAAAAGCAAGTTTCGCGAACCGCCAGGGAGGCCACATGTGCAGATGTTAAACAACCCACGCCTTTTGTCTTCCACGTAGTCTCTAACTTTATAATATGCTTTTTTCAAAAGGATTGATTTGACACAGACGTTTTGAATTTCTTACCAGGTAGGTTAGTAATATCTTCTGGTATCTTATTGTAAAAGCGAATTGAATTCCCTAAGAATGATTTTGAGTTCGTTTTAGTAAGCCTAAATTTGGGAACAACTATTTTATTTTTATTTCTAGTATTTATATTGTGATGATCACTATTAATGCTGAAACTAAGGAGGTTTTTACGCACATACATGATATTTTCCAAAATGTATTGAGATGCCAGTGTAAGAATACTAATTTCTTTAAAAGTTTCTCTTAACGAATCACGTGGGCCCATGCTGTATATTGCGCGAATTGCCCGTTTCTGTAGAATGAAGATGGAGTCTACATCGGCCGCGGACCCCCACAAGAGAATACCGTAAGACATTAAGCTATGAAAATACGCGTAATAAACTAATCTAGCAGTGGGAATGTCAGTAAGTTGCCTAATTTTCCTGACCGCGAATGCAGCCGAACTTAACCTACTCGACAGTGCTGAGATGTGTGCACCCCACTGCAACTTAGAGTCAATCGTTAATCCAAGAAATACTGTTTCATTTCATTCTCAATATTGCGTAGTAGCCAAGGTACGAAATAATGTATTACGCAGTAGGTATCTAGCATTGATTAATAACACCTAGAGAAGGTCTTCGTAAAAGCACGAAGGTAGCTGAGCATTACCAATCTGTAATAGGCTGTACAGGATAATAGGAAGGATTCAATTATTATATTAAAAAAATATATTGATACGCTTGACTTGCGCGAAGAGACCATTCCGAAAAGTGTGAAGAGAACGAGAGCGTTACGAAAAATGTGATTGGACGAGGCGAACGGAATTTGAGGGGGAAATGTAAGTTAGTACCTAAAGAGAGATTTTCTTTCTCTCTTTCTCTCATAGCCAGTTACGTTACGTATAATAAGACACAGTGCAGGTCTATGAGCTAAAGATGTTTTACTTCAGTCAAGTGTTCTAAAGGACGATCGTTTTTTTTTGTTTGTGTTTACTTTTTGGTAAATATGTCACTCTCACTAGTTATCAATTCGTACAATATTAAAAAAAAAATATGCTAACTTCACCACCTCTTGCGATAATTATAAAAAAAACTCAATTTTTAAGAAGTCTCCCCTCCTGAGCTACCAATTACCTACCCACGCAGAGGTCAAACTCGCAATCATTATTTTTGACAGGATATGCTCAAAAATAAAAATTATTTTTTCAACGTTAAAGTTATAGTCAAAACAAAGAAACAGTCTTTAATTTAATATTTAATTTTCATGGACCCGATTTGAAAACACTCTTATGGAAAATTAAATGACAATTAGGCCCTATTGGGCTCTTTTCAAGGTATACATTATACGCCTTATTCTATAGTTACCAAAACAACGTACCTACCTAGATATTTTATTAGTACCAAGGTACTAGGTAGGTAACATTTTTGTAGGTATCCTTGATTGTGATATTATTCTCAAATCTTAGCTTGTAACATTACGTACAACATTTGCCTTTA
Organism: Plusia festucae; assembly: GCA_950381575.1. Classification (NCBI taxonomy): domain Eukaryota; kingdom Metazoa; phylum Arthropoda; class Insecta; order Lepidoptera; family Noctuidae; genus Plusia; species Plusia festucae. Next base: position 1,909,119 of record OX494460.1, read on the forward strand.
AAACATTGTAACATATTACATTTCTTTTGTTTTACATTATGCAAATTGAATCGTTACTACTGCGTTTAAAATTAAAAGTATAAACTAGATTTTAATATTTAGAGCACTTACTTAGAAACCGCGATTCAACTAAAGTATTGGTATTGAAATACGTTTTATTTAAGAACTAAATAATATAACAAAAAAAGGATTATTGCTTGTTTTAATACTAACTATTGAACTAAATTTGATAATACGAACGCATTTTTTTAAAGGTACTCATTAGCACCGTAACAGTCATTCATTTATGTTCATTATTTTAACAAGAAATCAATTTTCTTAGAAGTCCATTTTCTAAAACTTTACTTTCAAAAACACCACCTCGATCGGCAAAAGTATTTGATTATAAATCCTATATGTCAACACTCCGATTATTTCGCAACTAATCGCTAGCATTCTAAAAACGACAAAATTTAAAATGAGAACTCACCGATCGTTTGTTTTTTACTACAACTTTCGCACAGATTATTTAAACACAGCACTTTTGTTATTCGTTTTCTGATATTATTATATTTTCACAAACAAGAATGGTCGATTCCAACCCACGTTGCTACCACGAGGGGTGTCGGAAAAATAATGCGAGGGAAAATCGATTACCGGCAGGAGCCTAGTGTGGAAACGAGAGGTGAATATGCGCGACCGCTTGTGAAAGAAAGAGTATGAAGATTTGTTATTGTGTGTGTACGGTGTTGAAGTTTTTTCGTTTGTGTGCGTTACATCCCGGTAAATAGGGTTCGTTTGTGAAGGGGTACTATTTGTTAGATTAGGTTCGAGTTTTCAAGTGATGTTTTCGCGAATGGAAACGGGAATAAAGCGATGAAGTAATTCTTATTATAATCAAAACACAAATTTCCACCCGTGTGAGTATAGCTTGCGCTGTAATTGAGAAAAATACCAAATTAATAAGCTGTCTGCTTAGGCTTAGCTCGTAAACAATTTTCAATTTTCTCTCGGGAACGACTTAAGGAATCGGAATAAAAGGTAGCCTATGTTCTTTTCCATGTCAAAGGCTACATGCATGCCAAATTTAATCCAAATCCATTCAGCCGTTTTTGCGTGTTTGAGTAACACACGTTCACATTTATAATATTACTAGCTGTTTCCCGCAGCTCCGCCCGCGGTTTCGATTTTTTTTTTAAATTGAGATTTAAACTAGGTATCCTATCTCTCAAGTTGGATCGAACTGCACATGGTGTGCGAATTTTATTATAATCGGTTAAGTGGTTTAGGAGTCCATTGAGGACAAACATTGTGAGTATTGTGACACGAGATTTATATATATTAAGATATTATTAGGATTTCATCTAGGTACCTACAGTTACAACAGCAGGACACAAAAATTGACCACTTCTAATCCGAAAATCGACCACGTCATGTGCTCATTTATGGCAGGAATGCCCGTCAATTTAAATGGATTCCATTGACAAACGCCGTAAGTACTATCTTTGACATGACCATCTGCGTGTGACGAACTTCTCAAACAAATGTTTCAGAACATTCATCCCACGTCAGCTGGTACCATCGTCAGAATCAGAATAAATTTATTTGTTTAAACATAGGTAACATAATTATATAAAAGCTCTTAATAATAATAAAAAAGTCTCACTATGTTTCGCCTCACTTGGCATACAAATATTTGCTTAAAACTACCTATTACAACCATGAATTTAGACATAAACACTTAACTAAAATTTGGCACATTTAACAATTATAAAGATAATGTAAACAAATACAGATATATTTTTTAAGAACAATGTAATAAACGAATCAGAATTTGCACCCATTTTCGTATTTCTAGGAATTTTGAATCTCACTTTTAACTCACTGTTATTAAATTCTGTTACAGACTAACAGTAGTACCCCAGCTAGTGCTGTCATTAAATCGCGTAGTATATGGAGCAGTAGGGGTGCAACATCCCTAACACAACTCTAGCACAATGCACCCTTGTGTGATAAGATAAGGTTAAGTTTGTTGAGATGTAGTGATGTTTGTGGATTATCGTTTTGACTGCACGGATAGCCGAGTGGTATACGTCACCATGCTAATTACCACTGTGCGCGACGTGCTGCGGGCTCGATCCCCGCATGAGACAAGTATTTGTGTGATCCACAACAGCTTGTTCCGAGTCTGGGTGTTCTTTGTGCATGTGATTTGAATGTTTGTGAAACCCCCGCGACACACGGATTAAATTCCTTAGTGCGGGCGTCGTTTTTATAAAAAGAAAAAAGAGACAGCTTAAGACTTAACCTTAACGGTGGCTTCAATGATTGACGATTCAGTATTTGGCTATGAGAGACATAACCTAGCCCTTTACCTAAATGTATTAACGACCCCTGTCTGTCGACACCCCGGAGGGTGCGTTAAGCCGTTACCGAAATCCCTCTCATACCACAGCTAAAGGGTGCTACTAAAATCTCAGTCCATAGAAATAAGCAACTACCTTCAAGGAAGTCAGTCATTAAAAAAAACTGGTCAAGTGCGAGTCGGACTCGCGCACCGAGGGTTCCGTACAAACCTAAGTTTTATATGATGGAACTAAAAATTTACGGTTATCGCAATTTTTCCGTTATCTGTGCTGTAAGACGTTGCTTCGTACCAAATTTCAAGATTCTGAGTTCACGGGAAGTACCCTGTAGGTAGGTTTTGATTCCCTTGCCAGTGTCGAAAATTTTTGGAAATTTGCGGCAGCCGTTTAGGCTGTATCTTTTGATTGCGTTGGCTTAGAAGTTCGATTATTCACAGCTCCAAGGGTACCTATATTAGAGTAATTGATATAAATTTTAGCTCGATACCTCAACACGTTCCTGAGAAAAAGGGTCTGGACAGACGGATGGACGGACAACAAAGTGATCCTATAAGGGTTCAGTTTTGTTCTTTTGAGGTACGGAACCTAAAACTTGTAAGAAACTTGTGTGAGGAATCGAATAGAAACTGTGCCCCACGGTGGGCGCCAATAACTCGAAACCAATAAGTAAAGTTGTATGTAGGAAAGTTTATGAGTATGTGATACTTATATTATACTATATGAGGCCCGCGGTTTCACTCGTGTTCCTCTTGTTTCCGCAAGATTTTTTCCCCGAAGCTCGATTTTCTACCCAAATTTGTTATTTTTCGGCTAGAAGCGTAGTACGTTTCTCCTTAAAAAGTCCGTTTCATGCAATTGAAAACCGTTTTAATGATTACCCAAAACATAAAACCAGACTAAAAATAAAAAAGCAGGGGTATGTTTGTGGCATGGGTGTCAAGAAATTACTGTGCGAGATTACAATGGTGACCAGACAACTGATAAACATATTTATAAATACATACGTATTATAGATAATTTACGCCTAGACACAGAACAAATGATCGTGCCCATCACACAAAGATTTGTCCGGGATGGGAATCGAAACAACGACCTCCGGCGTAACAGTCAGGCTCACTAACCACTAGAACACCAGGCCCGTCAATAGAGAAGGAACGAAATTTGCGATTACACCTTTTTCAAGCTTAATATTAGAATGTTCGGACGTACCAACTGTATTGATATGACAAGATCGACGACCTCCATGGTTGAGTACACACCGGTTTTCAAGATGTCACCAGCTCAGCGGTCCCGGGTTCGATCCCCGGACGGGTCAATGTAGAAAATCACTTTTCGACATTGTCTCCAGTCTGGGTGTTCGTGGTACCTTCGTTGTCTCTGATTCCATAACACAAGTGCTTTAGCTACTTACTTTGGATTCGGAGCAATGTATGTGATGTTGTCCACATTTTTTATTTTGAAAGGCTTTACTATTCTTGGTCATAAAGGACTCTAATGGATGAACAACTTTGTTATAACTTGACCCAAAGCAACCGTAAGCTCATAATTTATTTATCGGAGTGGACCACTCGAAAATTTATAGAATTGACCCCCAGATGTCAGGTAAAGTGACATTTATAAATAACTTTTTGATTTAATGGAACCCTTCCAAAATATATTAGGTGTTCTACTTAGTGGACTAGCTGTGCCCCGTGGGTTGCCCCGCTTTAGTTGTCAAAATGGCATAAAATCACATTTGTTCCATTTGAGCGCCCCTAAATATTAGTTTTAATTAAATTTAATTATTTATTTCATGAAGTCTAAAACATAATATAAGTTTTATAAATATCGAGCAAAAAAAGCCAAGCGATATTTTACTAGTTTTTAGATTTAGAAACTACGCAGCTTGTTCCTATCACTGAGTAGGTTAGAAAAGGACAGTGATATATAGAACCCCATTGTAAGAAAGAGATAAACATATTGTTCACAGTTACATGAGCGGCCAGCAATCTGACGGCTAATGACAGCTAGACGTCACATCGGTTAGCAATTAGAGTGATCTGGGGAAAATGGGAATCCAGTCCTTAGCAGGAAGCTTGAAGAATAAGAAGTAAATCTTTAAAATAAACATGTTTATTTACTAATTATAAAGTTAAGTGGGATATTATTCATTTTCGTTATCTATAAAAATATTAAAATAAATCTTTGATAGTTTGTTTGAACGCGCTAATCTCTGGAACTACCAGTCTGATTTGAAAAAATATTTTTGTATAATATATGATAGCCACATTCATGAGGAAAAATTTTATGAATCCACAGGTTTTCATTTGAAAAAGACTATTAATGCATGTTTTACACACCAAATTTTAATGAAGTTTAAAAAACCCTAGAAACCCATCAAATCCATGGAACCCATGATCGAATGTAATTTGTTGACGTTTACAGCTCTCGCCAAACTTGATGGCCGCTCCGAACCTAGCCGCATTACGCTGCAGAACACAAAATCAGGTATCAGTGGGACGTACGCGGGGCGGAGAGGCAGGGCACGCCCGCGCGCGCTGTCTTCCACCTGCATGCGTCCTCCTACGCGTTAGTGCGAGTGTGTGAGTAGTGTGTATGAGAGTATGTAGTAGTATGAGTGTACCATGCGCGAGTTCGTACCGACGGCTACATTCAGAGCGGCCATAAAGATTGGCCAGTGATTTACGTGGATTGGCTTAGAAGCTTCGAAAGTATGTCTCCGTTGATCACGTGATCAGTTTCTGTGGTTCGCTATCGTCATCTATAATTATTTTTTCACTATCATTAGCACGTTTATTGACTGACATGTTTATGTTATATTTCTTCTTCAGCATTGCCACGATTTTTTGTAGTTTATCACATTTCTCTCTGAGCCTTTTATTTTGCTTAATCAAATTATAATTCTTCATTTGCAACTTTCTTTTTTCTTGACTTATTTTTGTAATTTGTTTCTTGAGGTAAGCTTTTCCTGGACTGTCGAATATTGAGTCGTTGTCCGAAATATATTCTTCTTTTAATGAGTCATCGTCTGAAATCATTTCTTCTCCCAAATTTTCTTTGTGCTGGAGAAAATATACTACATAGATTAATAGAGTAATTTAAATAAAGCATCTTTAATACGGGCTGTATTTACAAGCAAATCCGAACTGCAGTACCTAATCATACGATAAAATAAGTTGAAAAGGCCTACCTATTAAATATACAACATGTAACAAAACCCCTGTCCGACCCAATAAAGGCGTATTCGTGGTACGGTTCATGAACCGTGCCGCATAAGCGGCTTCTTTGACACAAAACTGTAGGTAGTAAGTACGTGAACTTTGAGAAGCACTCAGTGTTGCTGTCGCCTTAGATCAGTTTTTATTTTTATTTAATTATTTTCACTGGGGAAAAATAATAATCTCCAATCCATTTAATGGCTACGTATGTGTTCGCAGTACGATACCGAAAAATACTCTCAGGGATCGGACAGGGTTTTTTGTACACGCTGTATATTAAATCTACCAAATTAGTTGAGATTCGTGTAGCCTTGTCTTACTTCCCAAAGATCAATTATTCATGTATTCACCATTCACTACAAAAACAAAATAACTAACATAAAAGAGGTTTTTTTTACCTCAACTACCGGCACTGCTGTCTTCACCAGTTTTCGAACATTTTTTTTCGTAAGGTACTTGTCTTTTTCCAAAAAGTGTTGAGAACAAATAGCTTCTTCAAATCATCTTCTCGTCTTTGAGTTCTAACTATGTGTACCCATTTTTCTTTAATTAATTCGTCTTTAGGAAATCTAAAATAAAATAGTTTACAACTCCACCAAGCTAAGTTTGCACCTCGCTGGAATGCGGCGCCCCATCCGCTTCTATGTATAATATAATGTTAAAAACAATAAATGCAAAGTAAAATCAAACAAGAATTTGTTTACTTTTTTAAAGTCATAGCGAATCGTTTTTTGCAGACCGTACCTAAGCGTCAGTGTGACGTAATCGTCGCGAGGTGCAAACTTAGCTTGGTCGAGTTGTATGTTGTAAAGTCGAATGTTAAAATCTTTATATTTTCGACTAGTCTGTTTGTCTAGTTGTTGGTGACCCTGACTGCTAAGCCAGAGGTTGTGGGTTCGATTCCCACCCAGGACAAATGTTTGTGTGATCATTTGTTCTGTGTCTGGGTGTTATTTATCTATAACATGTATGTATTTAGAAATATATAAATATGTTTATCAGGTGTCTGGTTGCCATAGTTCAGAGCTCTGCCTAGCTTGGGATCAGATAGCCGTCCCAAGATATTATTATTATTATATTATTTACCTGCTTTGGATAATATTGGATACCAGTGGTGAAAAATAAGGAATATTGTAGCAAGCTAGCCGATATTATTATTCGGATAATAAATATTTCAGCCCCATATGGCCATATCACCCGAACATCCTCTCGAACTGACAAAATTGCGCGCCATTATCTCGTTTTCTCTGTCACTCATACATGCAACGCTCTATTTTTGTCTCCTGCGTTTATGTGTCAAACTGTCAAAGCCTCAACAGCACGGCCATTTTTGAGTAAATAAAATGTAAGATTATTCATTTTAAATAGACTAAACAGTACTTACAAATGAAAAGACACATCTTTATTGATTTTAACAGCTGGACCAGTATATGTGTTGCATTTTCTGAACACGCAACTTGGCATTTTTATTCAATAATTTCATAAACTTCCGCTTCGCCTTAAGCTCGCGTTGACGCAGGACACACTGAGTTCACTCAAGCTGTTTAGCTTGCAAGGTGAATGATGTATCGTAAACATAATTACAGTAGTACATGCAGTAGTACTTGTCTTGTCTTGTATACGCATTTCCGCGCAAACGTCAGTAAAACGTATCTACCTCAATACGTTTGAAATCGTTCAATACATCAATTATATTGTTTTATTTAATCATATTGGTACAAATATAAGGAACTTTTATTAAATTAGGAAAACAGTACAACTTTAGTTATGCTAAAAATATATCTTTTAAAATCAAAACTATTAATTAACCTTATTATAGTCTCAAAATAGAAATCGATTAAACTTTTTCTAAACGCAATATTTGGTGTCACTTCCAAACATACTGTCACTGTCAGTTTGGCGCATCTATAATCTCTATCTCACTCTCACAAAAACATTGATTTTCGTGTGGTAAAGTGGTAAACTAAACGCGCATCTGAAAACCATTTTTCGTGTTATTTCGGCTAATTAATACAAAAGGAACGTTTAAAAATGGCTGTAAGTATTTTTAAATCTATTATTTGTCTATTAAACATGTATTATGCCATTATTAACCGGTATATGGAAGCATAACCTAACTTTTGGTTAAAACTATCATGTTTTTCACATTTCGTTTAGATTTTTATAGTTGTTTTTATTCATTGAAATGATGATTTTAGTCGATAGCAGCGGCCCAGGTGCAGGAAGTGCGTTCCATAACGCGCATCGAACGTATAGGAGCTCACTCGCATATTCGAGGGTTGGGTCTCGATGACTCCTTGGAACCAAGAGCGGTATCCCAGGGTATGGTGGGCCAGAAGATGGCCAGGAAGGCTGCTGGAGTGATCCTGCAGATGATTCGAGAAGGTAAATATTGATTACATAAATACATACTTTGTTTGTTGCTATGGTTACTAGTTATTTATGTTTTTAGATACTAGAATTAAATTTGATTTAGCGGTATCAACCATGGAGCTTCTTCGTTCTTCACTGTTACAGTCAGAATGGCATCTGAATATGGATGCTATGATGGAAATAATTTTTTTTAGGGTACCGTACCTTAAAAGGACAAAACAAAACACTTATAGGATCACTTTGTTGTTGTCCATATAATAAAAATAATTTGAAACTTAAATTTGTATGGAACCCTTGGTGTGGGAGTCCGACTCGCAGTTGGCCGGCTTTTTTTATAACTTTGACTGATTTTCTATAGAATTATTGTTACTAGATCTCTAGAACCTAATTGCTATGATGGTTATAAATATTTATTAACATTTTGACTGAAGTTTTTAAAAAATTATTGATACTAGTTTAGTTGCCAGCCCGGTAATCTAATATTTAACAAATGTGTGAACAAATACAATGCCTCACAAAAGTTTAACTTAACCAATTTTGACGACCTCTGTGGTTGAGTCGCATACACACCGGTTTTCAAGGTGTCACCAGATCTGAGGTCCCGGGTTGGATCCCCGGACGGGTCAATGTAAAAACAAACACTTTTCTACATTGACTCGGGTCTGTGTTTGTGGTACCTTCGTTGTCTCTGATTCCATAACACAATAACTTTAGCTACTTACTTTGGATTCAGAGCAATGTATGTGATGTTGTCCTCATTTATTTATTACTTTTTTTATAGATTACTAGCAATATGGCTCGCACATTACTAGTATACTTATTACTCCCTATATATGCGTGTGATGTAGTGTAATGGGTGGGATTCAAACCCACAACCACAATCGCAAGTCAGACATCCTAGCCATTAGGCTACCACCGCTTCTCTATATTATTTTACTAGCTGTTGCCCGCTGCTCTCAATTTTTTTTATATTTGTGATGTAAGCTATCCTGTCTTTCAAATTGGATCAAACTGCACACGGTGTGGAAATTTGATTAAAATCGGTTAAGTAGTTTCGGAGTTCATCCCAGACAAACATCGTGACACTGGAATCTATATATATAAAACTCTTCCATTACTGACTGACTGACTGACAGACAACGCACAGCCGAAACTACTGATCATAAAGAGCTGGAATTTGGCATGTGTGTTTGTTGGGAGGAGTAGGCTACCACTAAGAGAGGATTTTTGGAAATTCCTTCCAAAGGGGAGAAAAGGGTGGTAAATTGAAAATGTTTATTTCTCAATGGATTCCACGCGGACGAAGTCGCGAGCTAAAGCTAGTTATTAATAATATTTATGAACATTGTAGGTAAAATAGCCGGGCGAGCAGTATTGCTAGCGGGCCAGCCCGGGACAGGGAAGACGGCTATCGCCATGGGTCTCGCTCAGGCATTAGGTCCTGACACACCTTTCACAAGCATGGCTGGTGAGTTACTACTATATTATATTTATAAAGCGACTATAATGTCCTACTGACCGAAATTCGGTCACATTTCGGTCACAACCGTTAACCGTCATACCGATGGAAAGTAGATTGCAACTGTTTTCTCTTGCGAGAATTCGCCGTGACCGAAAATCGGTCATCACATAATAAATTATTATGTGATGACCGATTTTCGGTCACGGCGACTATTATTAAGAATAAGTTGACATGTTTTTTTTTTTCATTCCTTCTAGGCTCTGAAATATTCTCTCTGGAAATGAGTAAGACTGAGGCTCTCTCACAAGCTATTAGAAAGTCCATTGGAATCAGGATCAAGTAAGTTATTACTTTTTAGAATACTAGCTGTGTCCCGCGTTGTTACCCGCGTTTATCAGATAACTGACTGCACGGATATCCAAGTGGTATAGGTCACCACGCTAATTACCACTGTGCGCGACGTGCTGCGGGTTCGATCCCTGCATGAGACAATCATTTGTGCGATCCACAAAATGGTATGGTATGGTCTTTATTAATCATTTACAATTATCAAAAACATAAGCCCTACAAAACCTTATGAACGGTTTGACTGTAGGTGCCAGTCACCAATACAATATGTTTTAATTTAATAGTAAGATAAAAAATGCTTGTTCCAAGTCTGGGTGTTCTTTGTGCATGTGATTTGAATGTTTGTGAAACCCCCGCGACCACCCCCGCAATTTCCTTAATGTTGGCGTCGTTTTTTTTTAAACTTATTTTTCGTGATAGAAATTTTTTTTTACTACATTGACCCGTCCGGGGATCGAACCCGGGACCTTGAAAACCGGTGTGTGCACCATTCGACCACGGAGGTCGTCAAATTATAAGAGTTCCGTTTTTTTCTTTAAGAGTATTCTCTTTCTGTACGGAACCTTACATACATTTTTATTTACAGAGAAGAATCAGAGATTATAGAAGGGGAGGTAGTCGAAGTGGTTGTGGAGCGGTCAGCGGGGGGAGGGGGGGCTCGGGTGGGGAGACTCACCTTGAAGACCACCGACATGGAGACTAACTACGATATGGGAGCCAAGATGATAGACTCTCTGCTTAAAGAAAAGGTAAATATGGTAGGAAGGTATTAGACTGAGAGAACTTTTTTTTTAATACTTCATGCACTGTTAGCAATAGGTTGTGGAGGTCAGATAGGCAGTCGCTCCATGTAAAATACGGAATTCAGCTAAATCCGGTAAGATTGGAAGCCGACCCCAACACAGCTTGGGAAAAGGCTAGGCAGAAGAAGAAGACTTTATGCACTGTTAGGTACAGTCACGAGCATAAATATGTATACACATAGCGAAATTGTAAAACAATAATTTAACAGGAACTCACCATCAATTCAACTTTTAATCATTTAACAACATAAACTTATAACAGTTCTCAAATCATGTATATATTTTTGAGTTTCAACAAAAACTTCTCGCTAAATAAGTTTTACAAATTCGCTTTGTGTATACATATTTATGCTCGTGACTGTACATTGGTGGACAGAATGTCAGAAGACGTTCTCTACCAGTCGACCTTAAGGTGATGCAGAGACAGAAAAGTGGTAGATGCACTGAGTATAAAATAGTGGACCCTGTCTGCTAGACCGGAGTTCGTGGGTTCGATTCCTACCTAGGACAAATCAATCTTTCTATTTGTATTTAACTTAAAAGTTCTTTTTTTTTCTTTAAAAATTCTTCTGTGTGAATGCGATTTAAACCAATAAAAAAAATATAAGTATGTTTGTTCAGTTGTCTGGTTACCATAGCACAGGCTCTGCCTAGTTTGGGATCAGATGGCCGTGTGTAAACTATTCAGAGATATTATAAAATACATCAAGGATAAAATTTAAATATTTTGCAGGTGCAAGCCGGTGACGTCATCACCATAGACAAGGCGACCGGCAAAATCAACAAGCTTGGAAGGAGTTTTGCTAGAGCAAGAGATTATGACGCTACTGGTATGGGATACTATAATTATGCACCATAACATCCCCCCCCCTCCACCCCCAGTCCCCGGTAGTCCCGGACACTGCGGAAAGCGGAGGACCGGGGGCTGTGGCGCCAGGGAGAGGTCTATGTCCAGCTGTGGACGTGTGAATACCGGCCTATAAAAGTCCCACTGCTGGGCACAGGCCTCTTCCCATATAGAGAAGGGATGAGCATTGATCGCCACGCTTGCTCAGCGGGTTGGCGATTTCATATTTCAATTTTATTGGAATTCAGGTTTCCTCACGGTGTTTTCCTTCACCGTTTGTCAATGGTGTCTTAGAATTATTAAGAAAGTAAATATAACTTTGAACAAGTCTCATTGGTACTTGCCTGTGGTGGGCTCGAACCTGCATCCTTGTGTAGGAAAGTCCGTACATTAAACCGCTATACCACCACGACTTTTAGCCTTTTTTTAAATTACTAGCAATGTGGGTCGCACATTACTAGTAATCACGCTAACCCCTCGTGCTAAGCTAATATGCTTGTGTTACGAGTGGCCACGTCGGTAGTGTATTGTCGGATTCGAACCGGCAACCGCATGATCGCAAGTCCGACGCCCTAGCCATTAGGCTACCGCTGCTTCAAGATTGTTTTATATATATTTTCTTTTTCCTCAGGCCAACAAGCCCGTTTCGTCCAGTGCCCGGAAGGCGAGCTGCAGAAGCGTAAAGAAGTAGTTCACACTGTGACGCTGCATGAGATTGACGTCATCAACTCCAGGACACATGGCTTCCTAGCACTCTTCTCTGGTGAGTAACTCGAATACTTCAACCTAGGAATAAAAATTGTCTTACATCTTGGAGATATGAACAATATCAAATACATTGCTCCGAATCCAAAGTAAGTAGCTAAAGCACTTGTGTTATGGAATCAGAGACAACGAAGGTACCACAAACACCCAGACCAAAGACAATGTAGAAGAAAGATTTTCTACATTGATTCGTCCGGTGATCGAACCCGGGAAATCAGAGCTGGCCTTGCTGGCACCTTGCAAACCGGTGTGCACGCCACTCGACCACGGAGGTCGTCAAAATACTAATATTATAACGTAACGAAGCACCACGCACCTCCCCCCACTTGATTTCTCCCTAATGTTTCGTCTCAATTTGCCACAAAAACTAAAAAACAATAAATACAACGTTTAAGTGGACTCCCATACGACAAACGTGTTTTTTTGCCGTTTTTATAGATATTTATTAAAAAAAACGACGCCCGCACTAAGGAATTTAATCCTTGTGTCGCGTTAGTTTCACAAACATTCAAATCACACGCACAAAGAACACCCAGACTTGGAACAAGTATCTGTGGATCACACAAATGCTTGTCTCATGCGGGGATCGAGCCCGCAGCACGTCGCGCACAGTGGTAATTAGCGTGGTGACCTATACCACTCGGCTATCCGTGCACCACGAGTCTGACTCGCACTTGTTCGCTTTTTTTTTGTGTTATCAACATTTGAGAAACTGTGGATTACATTTATTATGTTTCTTTGAACAGGTGACACCGGTGAGATTAAGTCTGAGATCCGTGAGCAGATCAACAGCAAAGTAGCTGAGTGGCGGGAGGAGGGGAAGGCTGAAATGATACCAGGAGTGCTGTTCATTGATGAGGTGAGAAAATAAGACTTTGTTTCAGACTTATTATTATTTACTAAATTATTTTAGAAAAAAAAATATGCTCAATCGCCAAACTGATCATGTAGTCGTGATGGCCTAGCGGTTCAAGGATTCGTATACACGGTTGTAGGTTCGAACCCGGGCAAGTAACAATGTGACTAAAATTATTTAAAAATATATAAATTATCGTTACTCAAATAACTGTCAGTAACTGGATACAGTCAGAAAATGAATCGTAGGTCGGTTTAACCACGGATGTTCGTAGCACGTAGGGCTTATTGGAATACTATACTTGGTTATAAAGGCCTCGTTTTGAAATTTCTCATTGCGTTGTAACTAGTGATAAAACCATGCGACTGGGTACTCGATTCTCACGTTAAATCGATTCAAGTTTGTACGAGTATTCGATTGATTCGAATGCCCTTTATAATACATTGTATTATAAAGTGCATTGGATTAAAGTTCTGACAAGAAAATTTAACTTTAATATGGTGGTATTTTAAAATGATACAACGGTACGATTGGCCAATTTATCTTCTTTATATACAACATGTAAGAAAACCCCTGTCAGATCCAATAAAGGCGTATTCGTGGTGCAGTTCATGAACCGTCTCGCATAGGCGGCTTTTTTGACACAAAACTGTAGATAGTAGGTACGTGAACTTTGAGGAGCGGTCAGTGTTGCTGTTGCCTTGGATCAGTTTTTATTTTTATTTAATTATTTCCACTGGGGAAAAATAATAATCTCCAATCCATTTAATGGCTACGTATATGTGTTCGCAGTACGATACCGAATAATACTCTCAGGGATCGGACAGGGTTCTTTACGCGCTGTATATTCGTTAATATTTATATTAACTTGTTTTCAGGCTCATATGCTTGACATTGAGTGCTTCTCATACCTGAATCGCGCGCTGGAGTCGGACACGGCTCCGGTGGTGATCATGGCCACCAACCGCGGCATCACCCGCATCCGGGGAACCAACTACCGCTCGCCGCACGGGATACCACTGGACCTGCTGGACAGGATGATCATAGTGCCCACTTCACCGTACTCCCATCAGGAGTTGAGGGAGATTCTCAATATTAGGTAATTTTTAATCTATACTAATATTTCGCAGAGGAAGAGAGTGTAAGAGGGTTTGACCGTTAATACAGGTTAAGTTACGATCGCCGCGGTTGGTCCGTGGATGGGTGACTATTTGTAAATGAATCGAGACCCCTCTGTGCCTCGGAAAGTTATTAGTATGGTAGAAATATTAATTATATTTTTTTGTCGTGGGGTTTAGGCATAGAAAACCCCTCTCCTGGTTAACCCCCCCCCCTACTAGTGGGTATCTTAAGATTAGATAAAAGAAGAGGCGTATTAAAGCAAGGATAATGAGCAGCAGCTTTCTCCTAAAGAACTGAAAGTAGACTGCGGTCACCAACACGCTTGTCCAGCGTGGTGACTAGTCCAACAAACACTCCATGATGTGCACCATACACACCCCCCAGTCCCCGGTAGTCCCGCACACTGCGGAAGGAGGACCGGGGGCTGTGGCGAACCTTGGAAGAGGCCTTGTCCAGCAGTTGATTGATTGATTGAAGTATTCATTATGTTTATTATTATCCTTAGATGCGAGGAAGAAGACTGCCAGATGTCAGCTGACGCGTTAACGGTCCTGACGCGAGTGGCCACAGAGACATCCCTGCGTTACGCCATACAGCTGATCACTACAGCATCCCTCGTCGCTAGGAGGAGGAAGGCGGCCGAGGTAAAATATAATTTTGAAAAAGCCTAACATTGGTAATCCGGTAGTGGGTTTGAACCTGAAACCTTGAGCAGGAAAATCCGTTCATTGAACAGCTACGCCACTACGACATTGTCCCTGGTCCTTGTCCCATGCGGGGATCGAACCCGCACTACATCGCGCGCATATACCAACAGGCTATCTGTACAGAAGAGTTTTTATACATTAACTAGCTTCTGCCTGCAACTTCGTCTGCGTGGACTTCAGAATTGGGTCCAAAAAGTAATGAAATTTGGAATAAAATTTTCACCCTTGTTATAGCTTGCCTGTAATAGAGAAAAATACCAAATTTCAAAGCTAAAAGCCCACAGTTTAGCTCGGAAACAATTTTCAATTTTCCCTGGGCACTACTGAAGGAATCGGGATAAAAGCTAGCCTATGTTCTTTTCCATGTCAAAGGCTACATGCATGCCAAATTTCATCCAAATCCGTTCAGCCGTTTTTGCGTGATTGAGTAACAAACATCCACACTTTCACATTTATAAAATTAGTAGGATAGTAGGATAATTATGTAATCAATTATTTCTTTCACCAGGTAAGCATGGAAGACGTGAAGAAGGTGTACTCCCTATTCCTGGATGAGCACCGCTCGGAGCAGTTCCTGAAAGAATACCAGGACGAGTTCATGTTCAATGATGGATCTGGCGGTGAGTTGATTACAATACTAGCTACGCCTCGCGGAGTTACTCGCAGTTTACCAGATATCTCCATTTCTTTGGGATTTTCGATTCATTGCTCGAATTTAGGTATATTTATTTTTAAATTCCAAATTGTTTATTGTTATGTTTTTTTTAAAGTGATAACGTCTTATTAATCGAAACGCACGAAAAAGTGTCACGTTTCGTCTGAGCCGAGTGTGTAAGCGAGAGCGCAACAAGCGATTGAGAGGAACGGTCGGCCTAAGCGTTCGGCTTGTAAAACAATGATGCTGATTCCTCTGTTCGCAACCTAAATTAAATTTAAACCATTGCTGTCTTTTACTAACATAAAGCGTTAGACAAGGACGGCAACAGATAACAACTAACTTAGAAATGTCAAACTAGTTTTCGCCTTGAACATCACATTTTAGCGTACTTAGGGCACGCGTTTTTACTTGACGGCAAATTTGTATGAGAATTTTAGTCGGAACTAAATTTGACAGTTCTAATTTTCATCTGTCCTTTTCTAAATATGTACAAGTGAAAAGGATACCGATGGACTATTACAGTTTAATAATGCACCTTATTACCTCGTTGAATATACGCACTCCTTCTAAATTAATCCTGTATTATAAATGGTTATTTGTTTGTTTCAGATGCCCCGCAACTGATGGAGGTTTCTCAGTAACTTTTTAGTTATTCCAAATATGTTCGCTTTAATTTACTTAGAATATTGTTTCGGTTATACACGGATTGTATGTTAAGTTACTTCTAAGTTTTATTTTGTAAGTTTTATTAAATGGATGTCGATGTGAAGTATTGTTTATTTTATTTACCCTTTCATTATACTACCTGCCTATAAATGTCCCACTGCTGGGCACAGGTCTCTTCCCATATAGAGAAGGAATGAAGTTTGTGAAGCCCCCGCGACACAAAGATTAAAAAAACTTGAGACCGGATGGAACGAAGTTCCTTTCGATTAATTAGTGAAGGAATTGTAATAAAATTTAAGTAATAATTATGTACAAAAAACCTGTATACAACAAATATAATCGTCGCGACACCACACTGTTCAATGCGAAATAGAAAGACGAAACGAAAATAACTGGCTTGATTTCTATGAGAAAAAGAGAGCAAAAAGTGTAGTTACAACTTTTCGTGTTAATAAAAAATATATAAAAAAACATGGTCAAAATTATCAAACATTGATCACCACGGTTGCTCATTACGGGTTGACGATATTTCCATTTTTTGGAATCCAGGTTTCCTCAAGATGATTCTCCTTCACCAATTGTCAATAATGTCTTGCAATAATTAAGAAAGTACATATATTTACATTAGTAATTTAATTTGGTACTTGCTTATCGTGGGTTCGAATCTGCAACCTTGTGCACGAGAATCGGTTCAGTGAACCGCTAGAACATTCTATCTATTGCTTATAACGCCATTAAAAGGGGAGGCGGGCAGAGAGCCTGGAACATTAGATATTCCTGTGTCTACCAGTTCGACATTTAAAGACCAGCCAATATCCGACTGCAGGGGTCAAACCAGATTATATAATTGGTATAATTTTTTTTATAAAACTTAACGTACTAATGTAAATAGTTTCTCTCTAAAAGGTGTATTTATAATGTAAGGTAAATTTATTAAATTAAATTATTTCTTTCATGTTATTTGCCACCATTATCTGGTCAATAACCATCTTCCATACTTTGCATTCTATCTCACTCAATTTATTATCGTTATGTTAAAATCGACTAAAATGAATGACAGTGGTCATTCGTTTTAGTCGATTTTTATCGTAACTGACAGTTGTCACAGTTGACTGTTGAACCCTCTCTATCGCAGAATATTGATTTTCACTCATCGTGAATATTTTCCGTGTCAATTTACAAAGTTGAAATCACAGTAAAATCAAAATGTTTGCCGCTAGGAGCATTTTCAAATACAACGCCCAGATCCTTAAGAATGTCGCTCAACAGAGAAACATGAGCGTAATTTCCACTCCTGCAAGGAACAAAGTAACCAAAGGCGTAAGTATACTTGCTTATTATTTTTGCAATAAAGCCATCATTTACTCACAATTATTAGTTTAAAGCCTTATTTAGGAATATTCTCTGATATTTATGCATTATTCCATTGATTTTGAAGTTAGAATATTATTTTTCTATTACGTAATTATAGGTTATGTTTTTATGCTAGACCCTTTTTATGTCCTTGAATAAGGAAAATGTGTATTCTGCCTGTAATCTGTATTTATTTTCGATAAATCAAATGAATAACATTATTTATGAATAAATGGCAGTTTCTTTCATTAGTTGTTCTGAATCCTGTGTCAAAATTATTACTTATCTTGTTATCTTATTGGACTAAATTGATAATCTACGACGGTTTTTAGTAAAAAAACATTCATGATTAATTTATAGTACTTATTCACCGATTATTACATTGTTTCTCATTAAACTTGAATATAATTTTAATTATTTTGTGAACTGTAAATATATTTAAACAAATATATAATGAAATTCGGTAGAACAAAACATGTATTTATGCCTTCAATCATAGGTTGCCATAGATATAGGCCATCAAGCTATAGTAACTGTATTTTACGAGCATTTATCTATACTAATATTATAAAGTTTGTTGGGTGGGATAATCTCAGGAACCACTGAGTTGATTTGAAAACTTAACTCAGTGTAAGATAGCCCATTTATTGTGCAAAGCTACTTTTTGTCACAAACAATGCCCACATGGGCAGAGCCACAAGCAAATGCTAGTTTATAATAAATTGGTAATGCAATCCCCTTATCTAATATATAAAATTCTCGTGTCGTTGTTCCCGAACTCCTCCAAACTTTGTGTGCACATCAGGTAGATCTGAGAATCGGCCAACATCTATTTATAACCCTTAGTGATAGGGGTGGCACTCTACAGATTTTTTTGTTTACTGTGTCAGCTAGTTTCATAATAAAATTATGTTGGTTTATGTAATAAAAGAAAAATATGAGCCTTTTTTTATAATCTACCTGTAAGCCATCTATCAATCTCCCTATAGGCTACCACTTAGGTGTATGAAAAATAAATGTTGGCTATAAAATTTCATTCAAACCAGTCCAGCTGTTTCGGAGGAGTTTGGTAACTAAACTTGCGACACAAGAATTTATACAATGTGTTACAAAATACCTAAAAATAGAATTAATTATCCAAAAATTTCGTCAACCCTAGTAGCTGTTATGTCAGGGTACCAGATTCTTCTGCCTAGCCTTTTCCCAAGCTATGTTGGGGTCGGCTTCCAGTATTACCGGATTTAGCTGAATACTATATTTTACATGGAGCGACTGCCTATCTGACCTCCACAACCCATTTTACTGGGTAATACAGTATCCCATAGTTATTTAACAGAAAGGCCTACATACCTATTTTACCTAATAATTATCTACTTTAATAGGTTTTCTATTTTTCATTCATAAATGAATGTTCGGCTTTAGGGACAGATTTGTAAGAACCTGTAATATTAGATACAAGCATGTGTGAATCATTATTACAATATATTCCGACGTTTTAATACTTTTACAGTGTTATGCTCCTATGTTGATGACTAATAATTCATCTTGACAGATCAAATTTTTATTTAATTTTTTTGTTTTTTTTTCTAGGAGATGATCTTCCTAGCTAGTGCCATGGTTGTCGGATGGTGCGCGATCCCCGCCTGGGTGCTTGTTAACATCAAAAACTACAGGAACAAGGAATAAATTATCATTATTATTATAATCATCAGTATAGACAATGATTTATGTAGATACAACTGTGAGTTATAATGTTAAGTAAAAGTTAATTTAACAATCAATTACTTGGTTTTAATTAGTATTCTTTGACTGGCTGGTCTAGTGATCCTGACTGCTAAACCGGAGGTTGTGGGTTTGATTCCCACTGCAAACAAATCATTGTGAGATGAACATGATCAGATGTTCGGTCTGGGTGTAATTTATCTATAATATGTATGAATTTAGGAAATATATAATGTCATTATCAGTCGATGGTCGCATACAGGTAGATGAAGGGAACACAGACTTCTGCAAGGCGTTCGACAAGGTAGATCATGTAATATTTCTCAACAAATTAGCCAACTGAATTAATTTGTTTCTTACATCACTGTTCTCACAATAAATGATTTTGAATTTTGACTAGAGTACTTCGTAATCAGAGAGTTTTAGTTAACGGTAATTTATGTTTCATCGCCTAAGTCACCTTTGGTGTTCCACAAGGATCCATTTTTGGTCCTTTTTTATCGGTTTTGTATGTAAACGACATAGGCGAGTTTTTTCTTCATGACATTCCTTTATATGCCGATATATGCATATGATTGGCTGCAGTCCCATGTGTACGAGTTCGTAAGCAGTTGTAAGGGTAGCTGATACAAAGAAAATAAGTAAATTTTAATAAAATTTTATTATAAAAGTAAAAAATATTTTAAGTTATTGTATAACAAAGTTTTTATATCTAGTAATAGAAATTTGATTTTGACACTGGAGTAACAAGCAAACCACGACTTGTCTTAGTCTTGTTATTTAATTTAAACATTGCAACACATAAAATTAATATATCATAAAACACATTCTTACAAAGAATAATTTACTCTTCGGCTGCTGTATCTAGGAGAGCCTGAAAAGCGATGCAAGATAATGTCGTCTCTTTCTCACCTGAACCCGCATCTTACACAAACTGTCTTGTAGAGTCCGTCTCATCAAAGAAGTCCCGCGGCAATAAATGGAACTAATTATGTCAATAATGAAATCCCCAAACTGCGGGGAATAATTTACCCCTCCATATAATGTGTTCACCTAAGGCTGAGGTCGCCAGGTATAAAAATATATTTTAGGGGAATGTACAACAGTAGCGGTTAGCAAAATTCTGTAGTATAACTGAGACTAGCGCCGCGTCTGTGGGACTTCTTTTGTGAGACGGACTCTATCTCGCGTCAGACTCGCCAAAACTTGTCGGCCGTAATGTATAACTCTCTTACAAAAACCTAACCTAACAAAACAATGACAATACTAATTGCCGCCAAAATCGGTGACGTTTTTAACAAGATGGCGGCGCTGCGTACTATTGGCGCGCATTCTTTCTCCAGCCATTGGTAAGCCTCGGCATCTTTTTCACGAAGTAATGGTCCTAAGGTAGATAAGACTCTTGCGTGGTAGTCGTTTAAGTATTTAATCTGAAAAAATAAGACAATCTGTACAGCAGGTGTTTGTTTGTATACACGCGCTAATCTCCGGAACTACTCGGATTGAAATAAATCTTTCTTTAACATATACGAGGAAACGTGACTAATTTTAATAAAAAAAAAACCTAATATGGATTCCGTGAAAAAGTCATTAAACTACACGCGGACAAAGGCGCGGGATGCAGCTATCATTAAAAATAAACTGACTTAATCCACCTCTCCATTTATTTATTTCTTTTTTGTTATTTTATTTTTATTAAAAACAGTTATAAACACAGTATATTTCATACATGAACATGGTTGCAAGTTTGCAACTATACTAATATTAAGAAGCTGAAGAGGTTGTTTGTTTGAACGCGCTAATCTCAGGAACTACTGGGCCGATATGAAAAATTCTTTCAGTGTTAAATAGCCCATTTAATGAGGAAAACTTTAGGCTAATTTTAAAATTGACTAAGGCTCAGTTTTTTGATCCCGAGTTATCTCAACCAATGGTTAAATATGCTAACTAATTGTTTCAAACTTCGGTAGTACGTGTTTATTCATCAATTTGTATTCGAACTAATGGTTAAATAATTAACTCTCTGACTTATTTCACACTTTGATAGACAAACAAAACCCGTTTTACCAAAATTTTATACCATTAGTTAGCATATTTAACCATTGGTTGAGTTAACTAGGCCTAAATTACGTTTACGGGAACTGGGACCACTTACAAGATGAAACCGAAGGATATTTACGAATTTTAGTTTTGTATTTAAAAAAAAAATTTTTTTTTCGAATTATTAAAATAATGTATGTTACCTCAAAATCTGTTAACAAGTCGATATCGAGGCAGGCGATCTGATGCGGAGCCAACGAGATGGTGTAGAAGCCAACAGCGCCTCGTCCAGCGAAGTCACCTACCATATCTTTAGCCTTGAATTAATTACACATACATTTAAAAAACAACAAATATACGAGATACAAGACAGTTTGTGTGAGATGCAAGTACACATAATGTAAGCCGATTTGACTGAATAAAGGTTAAGCCGCGCACGCCGCGGTTGGTCCGTGGATGGGTGAGCATTTGTAAACATACCGAGACCCCTCCGTGCCTCGGAAAGGTATAAATTGTACGAAGGCGTGACGTCATGTGGCATTGCAACTCAATATATCTCCGTAATTTTTTGAACACGTGAAAAATGAAAAATTACGTGTCGAATACTTTTCAATAATCTACCTGATAGACGAAAAAAAAATCTGTGGTATTCATTGGTTATCGCTGTAGATCCTGGCGTACAGGAGTTAAAGACGATTGTATGCAGCGGAAATGAGAATGCTTCGATGGATGACTGGAGTGACGAGATTAGATGGGATAAGGAATGAGTATATTAGAGGAAGCTTGAAAGTAGCGCCTGTGAATGAAAAGATAAGAGGTAAGCGTTTGTCGTGGTATGGACATGTTATGAGGAGGGATGAAAGTCACATAACAAAACAAGTTATAAGTATGACTGTGGATGGGTATATAAGCAGAGGGAGACCGAAAAAGAGATGGATGGATTGTGAGAAAGATGATATGCGAAAGAAAGGAATGGATGCCGCGATGACGAGTAATAGAGAGGAATGGAAGGAAAATACGCATTGCGCCGACCACATATGAATGGGATAAGGGCAGGAAGAAGAAGATCTTCAAAGAAGAATACTCACTCTTATATGATCAGCGTCCCTGTTCATCTCAATAGTTTCTACAAGATCCTCGTGACGAATACCGTATTTACCGACTTCATAGTATCCAGGCTCTAAATAAAAAATAAATAAATATAAAAATAAAGTAAAAAAATTGGTTGCCTGTAAAGTCGGTATACGGGCGAAAGTTTTACGTGACAACGACTTTGAGTGGTAAAATAATTTTAATGTAAATATTCATTCGTATAGTAGGAAGAAGGATGAAATAATAGTAACAATTTAAAACATTAATTTATACAAAGAATCTCGCACTGAATTTCATATTAACAAAATTTTATTTTTACCTATACACATACATACGTATTTATATACAAACATTCGGCGGGCCTCTCTCTCGTTCGGTGACTCATCGTAACGTTACCGAGCGTTACACTTTTTCATAAGTGACTCCCAGCCGCAACCTAATTTAAGACGTTGTCACGTCAATAATTATTTATTTTCCCTCGGGATTTATTTAAGGAATCGGGATAAAGGGTATAGGCCTATGTTCTTTTCCACATCCAAGGCTACATGCATGCCAAATTTCATCCAAATCCGCTCAGCCGTTATTGCGTGATTGAGTAACAAACATCCAAACATCCACACTTTCACATTTATAATATTAGTAGGATTAATCTGTGGCTTCGCCGTTTCCTTACTACAAGAACTATAATTGTATAATAGAAAAGTAGTGAACAGTGAATTCATTTTTCGCCTTACGCTGATGTATATCCTACTATTCCTACTAATATTATAAATGTGAAAGTGTGGATGTTTGGATGTTTAGATGTTTGGATGTTTGTTACTCAATCACACAAAAACGGCTGAACGGATTTGGATGAAATTTGGCATGCATATAGCCTTTGACATGGAAAAGAACATAGGCTACCTTTTATTCCGATTCCTTAAGTAGTTACCGAAGGAAAATTGAAAATTGTTTCCGAGCTAAGCCGTGGGCAGACAGCTTTGAAATTTGGATTTTTCTCTATTACAGCGCAAGCATATAACACGGGTGAAAATTTTATCCCATTTTTCATTACTTTCACATTTTTTACTTTTTTTGGACCCAATTCTGAAGTCCACGCAGACGAAGTCGCGGGCAAAAGCTAGTAACGAAATAAAAAGTAAACTGGCAACATTGTCGGTGTAACACGTGACACTCACCATTGCTGTAGATCATCCCGGGCGCGATCCCAGGGTCCTCGGCTACCGGTCCGCTGAGGATCCAGAGCGGTCCCTCGTGCACCTTCAGGAAGTGTCCTACGCCGTGTCCCGTCCCGTGCCCGTAGTTCAGACCCACGTCCCACAGACTCTTGCGAGCTAGGACTTCTATTACGTTCCCCTGTCATCATATAAATAAAAATAAATAAAAAAAAATATAAATAAAATAACAATAAAATAAAGTTATCAAGCGGCGGTATCCTAATGGCTAGGGCGTCGGACTTGCGATCGTGTGGT
Source organism: Plusia festucae (assembly GCA_950381575.1). Taxonomy (NCBI): domain Eukaryota; kingdom Metazoa; phylum Arthropoda; class Insecta; order Lepidoptera; family Noctuidae; genus Plusia; species Plusia festucae. The sequence continues at coordinate 1,932,968 of OX494460.1, forward strand.
TGCAGCCCCCCTAGCCAAGTGACATTTCTACAAGCGATAACGATGATAGAAATTGACGGGCCTGTTAGTCTAGTGGTTAATGACCCTAACTGCTAAGCCGGAGGTCGTGAGTTCGATTCCCACCCAGGACAAATCTTTGTGTGATGAGCACGATCATTTGTTCTGTGTCTGGGTGTTATTTATCTATAATATGTATGTATTTAGAAATATATAAGTATGTTTATCAGTTGTCTGGTTACCATAGTTCAGGCTCTGCCTAGTTTGGGATCAGATGACCGTGTGTAAGATTGTACCAAGATAAAAAAAAAACATCGCTTAAATGACATTAAATGTATGGAAATTACATTTGTTTTTGATATGTCACGTGACTTTGACTTGTCACTTTCATACACTTCATGTCATTTAAGCGATTTCTATCATCGTTAACGCTTGTAGAAATGTCACTTGGCTGGTGGGGCAGGTTCGAATCCCACACATTACATTACCGACGTGAACCCACTCGTAACACAAGCATCTTAGCTTAGCACGAGGGGTTAACGAGATTACTAGTAATGTGCGACCCACATTGCTAGTAATCTTTTAAAAATATATATATACGGGATGGAATTTTTGATTCCTCCAGGAGGGAAAATCATCTTAATAGTGGTAGCAAATTATGCTCAAAGGAAACATTCTTTATTTTAAAAAAGAAATAAAACTGCATTCAACGATTTTTGAAAATAAGCTTGATCGAACCGGGAATCGAACGAGCTGCATAAAATCCAAATAATAACGGCCTATATTGTCCCACTGCTGGTGATATTATTGCTTGTCAAAGTATTTTTTCTGTCGTTTTTTTTTTAGAAAAAACGACGCCCGCACTATGGAATTTAATCCTTGTGTCGCGGGGGTTTCACAAACATTCAAATCTCATGCACTAAGAACATCCAGACTTGGAACAAGTATCTGTGGATCACACAAATGCTTGTCCCATGCGGGGATCGAACCGCAGCACGTCGCGCACAGTGGTAATTAGCGTGGTGACCTATACCACTCGGCCATCCGTGCAGTCAATTTAACCTAATCTCTATTAATATAAACTTTTACTTACAAATAAGCCACTGTATACGGTGGTCACATCATTGCTTGTCAAAGTAAATTCAACCCTAGCCCTATATAATAAAGTTCAACTTTGACGGGCCTGTTGGTCTAGTGGTTAGTGACTGACTGCTAAGCCGGAGGTCGTGGGTTCGATTCCCACCCGGGACGAATCTTTGTGGGATGAGCACGATCATTTGTTCTGTGTCTGGGTGTTATTTATGTATAATATGTATGTATTTAGAAATATATAAGTATGTTTATCAGTTGTCTGGTTACCATAGTACAGGCTCTGCCTAGTTTGGAATCAGATAGCCGTGTGTGGGTTGTTTCAAGATATTATTTTTATTATTAACTTACAAAGATTCCTCTAGGTAGCACGGTGGTGGCCAAGTTGATCTGTCCTTTTAGAACACGTGTGAAAGCCAGCCGTTGTTCTGGTGTCGGAGAAGCGCTCATGTGTCGGGTCCGAGTAATATCAGTCGTTCCTTCACTGTGAAATGAAATATACAACGTGTAACAAAACCCCTGTCAGATCCAATAAAGGCGTATTCGTGGTACAGTTCATGAACCGTCTCGCATAGGCGGCTTCTTTGACACAAAACTGTAGGTAGTAAGTACGTGAACTTTGAGGAGCGGTCAGTTGTTCAGCTGTTGCCTTGGATCAGTTTTAATTTTGATTTAATTATTTTCAATTGGGAAAAAAATTATCTCTAATCCATTTAATAGTTACATATATGTGTTCGCAGTACGATACCGAATAATACTCTCAGGGATCGGACAGGGTTTTTGTTACACGCTGTATAAGCTGTCTAGGTACTCACTAGTATTGCCCGCCAGAGTCCACCAGCAGCATATCTTGAGGAGTGATGACTCGCTGCGGGCCTTCGCTCATTGGCTTATAATGTATGATGGCACCATTCTCCCCAGCTCCCGCAATCGTCGCGAAAGATGGTCCCATGAAGTTTTCTTCTTGTCTAAAAAAACAAACAAATTCTTATACAGGATTAATTTAAAAGGAGTGCGTATATTCAACGAGGTAATCAGGTGCATGAAACTGAACAACTTTCCCCAAGGAACATAAGTCGAAATCTTAAAAAAGAAAATGAACTTTTCATACAAAGTTTATTATTTATAATTTTTTGGTTAAAAGTTTATTTTTAGATTTTTAGTGTAATCATCGTTAGTACGTAGTAAGTTGAACTACTTCACGTAACTGGAGTTTTTTTTTTAAGTTTTCTAGTAATTTGTGTACCCATTACTAGTATTCTTGTTAACCCCTCGTGCTAAGCTAAATGCTTGTGTTACGAGTGGGTTCACGTCGGTAGTGCGATGGGTGGGATTCGAACCGGCAACCACATGATCGCAAGTCCGACATTTAAATATAAGTACTTGGATGACCGATCATTGCTCGTCTTGTCGGACATTTTCTGAAAATGAATCCTAGCTAGATTGATTTAACGCCCCCGAAACCGCCTGCATACTAAATTGCATGAAAATCGTTGGAGTTGTTTCCGAGATTCAGATTATATACAACATGTAACAAAACCCCTGTCTGATCCAATAAAGTCGTATTCGTGGTAGTTCATGAACCGTCTCGCATAGGCGGCTTCTTTGACACAAAGCTGCAGGTAGTTAGTACGTGAACTTTGAGGAGCGGTCAGTGTTGCTGTTGCCTTGGATCAATTTGTATTATTATTTAATTATTTTCACTGGGGAAAAATAATAATCTCCAATCCATTTCATGACTACGTATATGTGTTCGCAGTACGATACCCAATAATACTCTCAGGGATTGGACAGGGTTTTTGTTACACGCTGTATACACAAGAATTGTTCTTTTATAGGTATAAGATATTTTGATTGGGCTATAAAAAATGTTTACCCTCTGAAATACTCCAATTGATCAGACAGCTGGACCTCAGTGACATTGATGTTGTTGGCCACTTGTTGTTCGACCCAGTGCAGGGCGCGAACCACTGCCACGCCATCTTTTATGTGGGCTAAACGGAAACCCTGAATCGAAAAAGAATAATAAATAAATATGGACAACATCACATACATTGCTCCGAATACAAAGTAAGTAGCTAAAGCACTTGTGTTATGGAATCAGAGACAACGAAGGTACCACAAACACCCAGACCCGAGACAATGTAGAAAAGTGTTTTTTCTACATTGACCCGTCCGGGGATCGAACCCGAGACCTCAGAGCTAGCGATACCTTGAAAATCGGTGTGTACGCCACTCGACCACGGAGCCCGTCAAGTATTAGGACCAACCCGTATAAGTATAAAAATAATATTAACGAGCATACAATTGAATCTTGAGTAGTCTTTAAGTGGCATAATAATTCAAAAATATAATAAACTATTATTTTACCTGTAATTCAACGTCATTTTTCACACATTTCTTCAAAGCAACCGGGGAGACAGCAGTTGTGTATATAGTAGCAGGTCCATCCTGAAAAAAAAAACTTATATTTACACTAATATTATAAAGCTGAAGTTTGTTTGTTTGTTTGAACGCGCTAATCTCACGAACTACTGCCCACCTAGCCAAGTGATATTTCTACCAGCGTTAACTACGATCGAATCGCTCAAATGTTTGGAAATGACAAGTCTAAGTCACGTGACTTATCGAAAACAAATGTCATTTCCATACATTTAATGTCACTTATGCGATTCCTATTTCCGTTAGCGCTTGTAGAAATGTACAGTCACGAGCATAAATATGTACACACAGTGAAATTGTAAAGCTTATTTAGCGAGAAGTTTTTGTTGAAACTTAAAAATATATACATGAGTTGAGAATTGTTATAATTTTATGTTGTCGAACAGAACCGCGGGCAAGATGTAGTTAATAACTTACCTCAATAGCTAGCAGGACAGCGTGGCTAGCTTCATTGGACACCCAGATTTTACCATAAACACCTAATTCTGTCTGAAAAAAAAAAAATTTAAACCATAGACATACAGAAAGAAAGAAAAAAGTATTTATTTGCGCATGTATGAAAATTTTAGTCGGAACTAAATTAGACAGTTCTAACTTAAGTCTGGTCCTTTTCTAAATATGTAGGTACAAGTGAAAAATGCATTCGTAAAGATGGATTCGCCAAGCCCTTACGTCATGTCCATTAAAATATTAAATAAATTGCCGAATGATATATATAAGAAAAAAAAAAGTAATATATTCATAAATAAATAAAAAAAAAACTGTTGATAGAAAAATGCTATTACCATATTAATGAATACTTGATGAAAATTTTTAATTCATATGTAAAACACATATTAAAATATGTTCCTCTTCTCTCCTATTCTTGCCGTGCCCGACAGGGTCCACAATTGTTACACTTTATATATATATTTTTTCTTTTAAAAAAAAAGACGCCCGCACTAAGGAATTTAATCCTTGTGTCGCGGGGGTTTCACAAACATTCAAATCACATGCACAAAGAACACCCAGACTTGGAACAAGTATTTGTGGATCACACAAATGCTTGTTCCATGCGGGGATCGAGCCCGCAGCACGTCGCGCACAGTGGTCATTAGCGTGGTGACCTATACCACTCGGCTATCCGTGCAGTTTATAAGATCTTTATACATTGTGGAGAGCAAATAAAGTATTGAGTAAGATAACGATGGACTAAAATTAGTTTAGTACGTGTTTAACAGTTTTTTTTTTTTTTTTTTTTTTATCTTGGGACAATCTCACACACGGTCATCTGATCCCAAACTAGGCAGAGCCTGTACTATGGTAACCAGACAACTGATAAACATACTTATATATTTCTAAATACATACATATTATAGATAAATAACACCCAGACACAGAACAAATGATCGTGCTCATCACACAAAGATTTGTCCTGGGTGGGAATCGAACCCACGACCTCCGGCTTAGCAGTCAGGGTCACTAACCACTAGACCAACAGGCCCCAGAATTAAGGCCATTGAATATCTTAATTTTATGATTACCAACTTACAGTAATCGTGGGTACATACCGATAGTGTCCTTAGTTCGTAAAATATGTCATCATACGGTTTAGCTTCGATTACCACGTTCTCCAAAGCTAAATGGGCAACAATATTATTTGGAAGAACTCCATCACTCCAAAATAAAATTATATTTGATAATGCATTCTGAAAGTATAAATCATCATTATTTTTTACTAGCTTCTGCCCGCGACTTCGTCTGCGTGGACTTCAGAATTGGGTCCAAAAAGAAATGAAAAATGTGAAAGTAATGAAAAATTTAATAAAATTTTCACCCGTGTTATAGCTTGCGCTGTAATAGAGAAAAATACCAAATTTATAAGCGGTCTGCCTACGGCTTTGTTCGGAAACGATTTTCAATTTTCCCTCGGGAACTACTTAAGGAATCGGGATAGCCTATGTTCTTTTCCATGTCAAAGGCTACATGCATGCCAAATTTCATCCAAATCCGTTTAGCCGTTTTTGCGTGATTGAGTAACAAACATCCAAACATCCACACTCTCACATTTATAATATTAGTAGGATAAAGAATACTAGTAATGTGGGTCGCATATTTCTAGTATTCTTAATTTAATTGTTAACCCCTCGTGCTAAGCTAACATGCTTGTGTTACGAGTGGGTTCACGTCGGCAGTGTAATGGGTGGGATACGAACCCGCAACCACATGTTCGCAAGTACGACGCTCAAACCATTAGGCTACTGCCGCTTTTAATTTCTGCCTTGTCACGAAGGAGGTGGGGGGAAAAGTTGGATGACTTTCTTGGAAATTGGAACTTTTAAACCTTGTACTGCAGCTGCACAGGTCTAAATACGACGATAGAAAAAAGATGTATGATATAAAAACTCACCGTAATAGGATCAGTCCTGATGATCAGGTATGAAAAGAAGAGGGGATTGTAGATAATGTCTGAGCCTCTCAAATTTAATGTATCTGTAAGTAAAAAAAATAAGTAGGTATACAGGATTATTTTAAAAGGAGTGCGTATATTCAACGAGGTAATCAGGTGCATAAAACTGAACAACTTTCCCCAAGGAACATGGGTCGAAATCTTAAAATGGAAAATCATCTTTTCATACAAACATAAGTCACATGACCTGTCACTTTGTATGAAAAGTTCATTTTATACAAAGTGACAGGTCACTGTATATTTCTAAATACATACGCATAATAGATAAATTACACACAGACACAGAACAAATGATCGAGCTCATCTCACAAAGATTTGTCCTGGGTGGGAATCGAACCCAGGACCTCCGGCTTAGCAGTCAGGGTCACTAACCGCTAGACCAACAAGCCCGTCAATTAGGGTAATATACAACATGTAACAAAAACCCTGTCCGATCCCTGAGAATATTATTCGGTATCGTACTGCGAACACATATACGTAGGAGATTATTATTTCTCCCCAGTGAAAATAATTAAATCAAAATAAAAACTGATCCAAGGCAACAGCAACACTGAGTGCTCCTCAAAGTTCACGTACTTACTACCTACAGCTTTGTGTAAAAGAAGCCGCCTGCGAGACGGTTCATGAACTACCACGAATACGCCTTTATTGGATCTGACAGGGGTTTTGTTACATGTTGTATACTGTATAAAAATGGTACTTACAAGCCACATCGTCCAACGCAGTTAGGAGCAAGGCAGAGACCCCGTTGGTATTCATCTGTTGAACTAACTCTGAAATCTTCTCTGATGATGCTTGGCCTAGAAATATTAAAATGTTTAGATACTTTTTACCGCGACAACAAATACTCACGCAGGCAGAGTCGCAGACTACAGCTAGTGTAGGATATAGCAAAACGAGCCCACAGTTTTCTTTATTAGTCGTTCTTCTTCTTCTTCCTGCCCTTATCCCATTCATATGGGGTCGGCGCAATGCGTATTTTCCTTCCATTCCTCTCTATTACTCGTCATCGCGGCATCCACTCCTTTCTTTCTCATATCATCTTTCACACAATCCATCCATCTCTTTTTCGGTCTCCCTCCATTTCTTTACTAGTCGTTATCGAATAATAAAGAAAACAGTGGGCGACAGTTATCGTGTATTGGAACGAAGTTCCTTATCGCGCGTTGTGAAAGGGGGCTAGATGGAAAAAATTCTTACGAAAAGTTGTCACGACACTTTTTGTTCTTACGAAAAGTTGTCACGACACTTTTTGCTATAGTAAGCTATTGTAAGCTGTGCGGCGTGCGCATGTGTCTCTGTCTGTCTGTCTGTCTTATTAGGTACCTAAAAATTTTAATATTATTAATAATAAATTATTATTTATAATTTATTATAACTTAAAAAAAAAAATTACAATTCCTTCACTAATTAATCGAAAGGAACTTCGTTCCATCCGGGTGTCCCTTAACACCTCTCAAAGTTTTTTTTTATATCTTATAGCCTTCCTCAATAAGTGGGCTATCTAACAGTGAAAGAATTTTTCAAATCAGACCAGTAGTTCCTGAGATTAGCGCGTTCAAACAAAAAAACAAACTCTTCAGCTTTATAATATTAGTATGTATAAATAAATAAATATTTTGGGACAGCTCACACACGGCCATCTGATCCCAAACTAGGCAGAGCCTGTACTATGGTGACCAGACAACTAATAAACATACTTATATATTTCTAAATACATACACATTATATAGATAAATAACACCCAGACACAGAACAAATGATCGTGCTCATCACACAAAGATTTGTCTTGGGTGGGAATCGAAGCCACGACCTGCGACTCTGCAGTCAGGGTCACTAACCACTAGACCAACAGGCCAGTCAAAGTCGTATAGAAGTATTCGTGGATATGTTTACCAGTATATTGTACTGGAAGAGCCAGTAGTGGGTTGGAGAGCCGAGCTGGAGGTCCATCATTCAGGTTTCTCCTGGCTTCGTCGACCAGGTTGTCGTAAATGGCTTCCAATGTCACATTAACTGCTGAGAGCGCCGACTGGAAATAATTCAAATCGAAGAGTTATGTTTCTGGAGGCAAACAATTTTATTTTATTTTATTTATTGGGGACAAAAAACAGTTATGCGATACAATATTTAAAATAGGTTTACATACAACAAAAAAAAAACGCATAACCCACACCAATGTCCACGGAATAATATCAAGTTTTTTTTTTTAAATAAGGTAACGGATGCATTACGAAAGACGGTCAAAAACAGCAAAGGAACTAAAAGCAGCCATTACTGAAACAATATCTATATTATACTAAAAAAAAAAAGGAAATGGGAGTGCGAAACGCAACTCTCTCTCTTTCTATATTCACTAACTTACATCTCCCTCTCAACTTCCGTTTGCGTGGCCCGATCACACTATTCGTAACGCTCTCGTCACGCATTCACCAGCTTACAACCCAAGTCAAGCGTGCGTAAATAAGTTTTACTTCAAAATCATTTTCCATTAGGTGTATCATTCTTGATATGATTGCATTTTTGACAACCTCCGTGATCAAGTGGCGTACACACTGGTTTTCAAGCTCTGAAGTCCCGAGTTCGATCCCCGGACGGGTCAATGTAGAAAAACCACTTTCTGCATTGTCTCGGGTCTGGGTGTTTGTGGTATGTACCTTCGTTGTCTCTGATTCCATAACACAAGTGCTTTAGCTACTTACTTTGGATTCGGAGCAATGTATGTGATGTTGTCCACATTTATTTATTAAATTTATTGTATTTGGGGAGTTCCAGATAATCCAGTCCAGTGTTAAACTTACAAGTATAGGTGTTTTAGTTTGTTATGTTGTATGTATTTATAGTATTTTTAAGTTGTATATATTATTTTATAAGTATTTTTATATTATAGTTTGTATTGTATTTTCTATGGGCCCAAGTTGCCTGAATTAAATAAATAAAAAAATAAAAAAATAGGACTAACCTCTAGCGTCAGCCAAGCGCTTCTGGTATACGTGGTGGGGTCCACAGCCACCACTGTGTTAGCGGCCATGTTGCCAGCCAACCACGCTTGGATGCTGAGATCAATACCTTGAAAAATACAGATAATATTTAAGGCCTATATGCGACACTGAAGGAACTTCCACGCTTCTGACAGGGAAGGATGGAAGAGTATGGGGGAGGCCTTTGCCCAGCAGTGGGACAGTATGGGCTAACAAAAAAAAAATGCGACACTGAAGAAATCCCACCCATTACACTACCGACGTGGCCACTCGTAACACAAGCACCTTAGCTTAGCACAAGGGGTTAACGAGATTACTAGTAATGTTGCGGATTATTGTCATTCTAATTATGATTGTACAATGTAATCATTAATGTAATTAATGTAATAATCTACTATACATTTTGTTATAAAAACTTCGCAAAATTACGACCCCACTGTTAACCAAGTATTAAGGATTTGCTTTTTATTCATTACTCATTACTTTGTATTATTTTGTTCTTTTAACAGTTTAACTCTAGTGCATGAGGTGTTTGCCTGTAATTGGTTGTACAGTATTACTTTAAGACCTATGTAATGTAATCAAATGCTCATACAACTCTGTAACAACTGTTGGTAAACCATAAATAAATAAATAAATGTGCGACCCACATTGCTAGTAACATCTTAAAAAAAAAAAAGGTTCAGTAGTATTCCCTTAAAATCACCACCCTTCCATTTTGCTTCGCCGTACTTGAGTAATCATGAGTCCGCCTTCAAGACTGAGTGACTGATTGAAAATAAATTGGGGAAGAATTTAAGCCAGCAGCCCAGCAGTGGGTGTTCAGTATCGAAATATAAATGATTATTAGTTTATCGAAAAGTTGCAAGTCAACGCTCAATAGATGGCGGTGGCGTCGAATTAGATGGCGCAATCGTTTTGTTACACGAGTTTAATAGGGTCCACAAATTGTTAACTAAAATTAACCAGCTCAGTTCAGAATACTATTGTGTTTTATTTATATAATATATATACATTAGGAGTGGGTTGTAACAAGTAAAATCGCATATCTGTTCCGCCTGTTCCTGTTCCACGTAAATAACAGTTCCAAAAACCTGTTACAAAACAACAGGCTGTGATTTCATACTAACTGGGGACAAGGAACAAAGAACAAACTATTGTGTAAATTGTGTTGTCTTTTACCACAGTTTATAAACGTTTCCAGTATAAGCTGACCTCTCATTGTATGAAAATCCTATTCAATGCGTAAAATATTTGCCTATAATATTTAAATGTACCTCATTTTACATTACATTAGAATTATAATAAATTACATGATTTACAATGCCCTCGAATAGTCATTTCGTAAAGATGTGTATCCGATCGCAGTAACAGGTAACCGGCTAACACGACAAAAAACCTTTATCTTTAGCCTGCGACACGAAGGTACTTCTCTTTCTAACTAAGGTGTTACACCTATGAGAGAAAGGAAAGGAGCTTGTGACGAAGTAACAGGGTGTCACAGTGGTGTAACAGCAATATTTTTTATCTTATTCTAACTAAGGTATCTGTCATAAGCACGAATAGAGAAAAGCTTGTGACTGAGACTGGGACTGGGATTTTGTTATCCCGTGGAACAGGAGCTGTTATTTCAGATTCTTTGTCACAGTTACAGTCTGTTATCTTAAGATATCTGTTATATTTACCTGTTACGATAAATATCCCTCACTCCTAATATACATTATACAGCGTGTAACAATAAGCCTGTCCGATCCCTAAGAGTATTATTCGGTATCGTAGTATCGTACTGCTAACACATATACGTAGCCATTACATGGATTGGAGATGATTATTTTTCCCCAGTGAAAATAATTAAATCAAATTAAAACTGATTCAAGGTAACAGCAACACTGACCGCTCCTCAAAGTTCACGTACTTACTACCTACAGCTTTGTGTCAAAGAAGCCGCTTATGCGAGACGGTTCATGAACTGTACCACGAATACGCCTTTATTGAATCTGACAGGGGTTTTGTTACATGTTGTATATATAACCAGTATTCGCAAATATACCAAGAAGTTCAACATTACCTGCGCTAAGCGCTGTCATAAACAGTGGGACACCTAAATGTTTTGAAAAAATGTGAAGAAACCTTTCAGATAGGGGGGGAGGGGAGGGTTGTAATTTTTTTAACTCAACACACCTTGCCTCATAAGCTCCCATTGCGTTGCATCGACTTCCACCTCGAACTGTGTCCAGTACCTGGCGTCGGTCCACACGAGGGCTCTGTCGCGGGTGACCAGCGCCGTCCCTGAGGACCCACGGAGGCCTGACAGCCACTCGCGACGGGCGTCAGCCTCTGATATGTATGCTGACTGGGATACAGGAAATCTGAGTTTTATTTATTAGTTACTAGCTTCTGCCCGCGACATCGTCTGCGTGGACTTCAGAATTTAAAAGAACAACACGGCTTAGCTCGTAAACAATTTTCTATTTTCCCTCGGGAACTACTTAAGGAATCGGGTAGGTAGGTATATCGGAAATACTTAAGAATAAAAAGTAGCCTATGTTCTTTTCCATGTCAAAGGCTACATGCATTCAAAATTTCATCCAAATCCGTTCAGCCGTTTTTGCGTGATTGAGTAACAAACATCCAAACATCCACACTTTCATATTTATAATATTAGTAGGATAAATGGGATGATGAGTGATGGGTAAATTACATTGTAAAAGAGTTTATAAGGAAAATTAAGACACGAAATAGTAGACTTGATACTATGTTGGCGGGAACGAAAAATAAGTAACAAAATAATAAATAAAAGTTAGAAACCATTAGTTAGCATATTTAACTATTGGTTGAGTTAACTAGGGATCAAAAAACTGGTCCTTAGTAAATATGGTCCCAGTAGCTAGTATCGTATTAAAGGGACTGATGAAAGACGATTTCATGCAGCGGAAATGAGAATGCTTTGATGGATGACTGGAGTGACGAGATTAGATAGGATAAGGATTGAGTATATTAGAGGAAGCTTGAAAGTAGCGCCAGTGAATGAAAAGATAAGAGGTAAGCGTTTGTCGTGGTATGGACATGTTATGGGGAGGGATGAAAGTCACATTACTAAACAAGTTATAAGTATGACTGGATGGGTATATAAGCAGAGGGAGACCGAAAAAGAGATAGATGGATTGTGTGAAAGATAACATGAGAAAGGAGTGAATGCCGGGATGACGAGTAATAGAATGGAAGGAAAATACGCATTGCGCCGACCCCATATGAATTGGATAAGGGCAGGAAGAAGAAGAAAGCTAGTATCGTGTTCAATACTTACATTATGTGCATCAGCTGTGGGCACGATATAGGCATCGACCCTGGACGTGTCCATCACAGCTCGGAGCGCGGTCAGGCGCGCCGCCGCAGTCTCTCGACTCAACTTGTTTGTTGACGATACTGATACTAGAAAAATATAAAGCCTAAATTAACATAATAATATATCCTTATTAATATATTGAACTAGCTTCTGCCCGCGACTTCGTCTGCGTGGACTTCAGAATTGAGTCCAAGAAATGAAAATAGCTGTCTGCCGGCGGCTTAGCTTGTAAACAATTTTCAATTTTCCCTCGGGAACTGTAAAACTTATTCATCGAGAAGTTTTTGTTGAAACTCAAAAATATACCTATACATGATTTGAGAACTGTTAAAATTTGATGTTGTTAAATGATGTAAAGTTGATGAGTTCCTTCCTTAAATTATTGTTTTACAATTTCGCTATGTGTATTATTATATGCATATAATATATATATCGGCGCAAATACTTAGTAGTCTAATTAATAATTAATGTTTTAACATTTAGTGAAATAAAATAAGAAATTACTTTGTAAACTAAACGACACGTGCGTCGCCACGTGCATTGAGTCACGTGTTGTCTACTATAAATAGAGGCGACGGAACGAGTTATGATTCATTCTTATTGGAGCTGTCGTAGCGATCGGACCTCCTCAGTAAGTCGAAGAATAAATTGAAGAAAGCATTTACTGTGTTTAATTTAATTACCCAAGATGAGCAGCAACCCTGACTAGGATATTGGTGATGTCAGCAATGCTGACGTCACGTTTTTAAAAACAACCACGAGGACCCTCCCTCGTCATCAGAAGTGGGATCGGAACAAGCTCTGATCCCAACCACTTCCTCTGCAGCTTCGGTTCAACCTGTCACGTCTGGATAACGCAGGGCAGTACCAGGCTGATAAGCCCTGCCTCATTGAACGTTTCACACTCGTTAGTTGGTGCGAACAACTTCGACGCCATGCAGTCTACCGCGACGGGAATACCCGCAGGCATGACGCATACATCAAACCGTAATGCCAACTGCTCCGAAAATACCAGCTTACGCAGGGATGCCAATCACGTCAATGGCATCCACCTCGTGTAATCAAGGGAGCCTATATGATGGAGATGATGCAGAGAATGTCCGAATGGTTGTTTTCTCCTCCAGAACCGCGGATCAGGATCAAAGACATCTATCTACCATCGTTCGATCCGGACAGTCATGTTGGAGTCCGGGAATAGTGCCAGCATATCGATAAAACAGCTGCTAACTACAAACTTAACGACCTGGACCTACGCACTACGGTGTGTGGATTACTGAAGGGGCGTGCTAAGATGTGGATCGATGATTGGTTGGTGGCTATATCCTCATGGGAAGAGTTTCGCGAAAAGTTGATCACTACATTTGAGCCCGAGAATAGATACTCCCGTGATATACTACAGTTAGGATAGAAATACTATTCTTCGTGATTCCTGATCATGAGATTTCAGCTGACGTATTAATTGGTACGAATTTGATCCATGGTACCAACTTAAGCATGGTGAAAACAACAGATGGAACCAGACTGATGCATCAGCAAATGGTTCATCATATAACGACAAAAAACATCACCTTTGACAAATTAGACTGCGACCTGACGATTGCTGAAGAACTAAACCAGTTACGCACGTTACTGGTCAAATATGAGCACCTATTTATTCGAGGATATCAAAAATTCGCGTTAATACTGGAGAGCTCGAAATAAGACTGAAAAATGCGGACAAAAAGGTGGTCGGCAGAGGACGCTCCCGAAAAGTTGCCCATGACCAACTTCGGCGTGCGCCACAACCGGGAGACCAAGGTGCCGTGTCAGCGGGAGAAGATCTTGATACACCGCAAAACAATATTACAACCGCTCCCGATCCGGTGCCATCCACATCACAAGCTGGCCAGCCAGTTCAAATAGCTCACGACGACGAAAACTTATCATCGGATTAAAACCAGGCGAGTTAAAAATAATTATTTTCATGATATTTACAACCCTGGTATCTATAATAACAATCTACGAGAATAAAAGGTCTGGAGAGTGATACCTCTGAGCTAAACCATGTGTTACCCTTGAGCTAACTGCGGTTCCTTGATGCATCCACAAGTGAACCCTGAGATACCGTAGAGACGCCTTGTGGAACCATGGGTAGACAAGTATACACCACAGATTCTAACAAGGCAGGGCACGAGGGACGTCTTTGTGTACTGTCCTTACAACACCCTAGTATCTATAATAACAATCTACGAGAATAAAAGGTCTGGAGAGTGATACCTCTGAGCTAAACCATGTGTTACCCTTGAGCTAACTACGGTTCCTTGATGCATCCACAAGTGAACCCTGAGATACCGTAGAGACGCCTTGTGGAACCCTGGGTAGACAAGTATACACCACAGATTCTAACGTAACAAGGCAGGGCACGGGGGACGTCTTTGTGTACTGTCCTTACAACAATAATCATAATAATAATAAGCAACATGTTGCTTACGGATACCTAGTTCAAAGGAAATCATTTTCTTAACTTCAGGCATCAAACCTCACAAACCAGGCAGACGCAGAGCACGCGCCGCCTGTCAGGATGGCCGGCTCGGCGGAAATTGAACAATCTCCACCATCTGAGATGGCCGGAGAACCTTTGCCAAGTACATCACGCGCTGAACCAGGTCAACAACAAGCACAAGATCGAAACGAGGAAGATCAACCAGCTGACCAAGATGCAGACTGATAAACATATATTCAAAACAGCTGAGAAAAAAAAAAAAAAAAAAAGACGAAGATGAGGCTGGTGCAGAGCGCGCACCGCCTGTCAGAATGGCCGTATCGGCGCAAATACTTAGTAGTCTAATTAATAATTAATGTTTTAACATTTAGTGAAATAAAATAAGAAATTACTTTGTAAACTAAACAACACGTGCGTCGCCACGTGCATTGAGTCACGTGTTGTCTACTATAAATAGAGGCGACGGAACGAGTTATGATTCATTCTTATTGGAGCTGTCGTAGCGATCGGACCTCCTCAGTAAGTCGAAGAATAAATTGAAGAAAGCATTTACTGTGTTTAATTTAATTACCCAAGATGAGCAGCAACCCTGACTAGGATATTGGTGATGTCAGCAATGCTGACGTCACGTTTTTTAAAACAACCACGAGGACCCTCCCTCGTCATATATATATTTATGCTTATGACTGATAAAGTTGAAAAAAAATATATCTTACCATAGACAGGTGCATCAGGTTCCGCCGAATTGTAGTATGGTATGTGACCATAAACTAGACTTAATGGCAATCTGAAATATTATAAATATATTATGATGTTAGACATTTTTTAGGGCTGGTGACCTAGCGAATCTATGAACGGCTTTAGAATAGAATAGAATTACTTTATTGTTCACCATTAGAGTTACTGCATTAAAATATACAGCACTCGCCAATCTTTATGGCCGATCTGAATGTAGCCGTCGGTACGAACTCGCGCATGGTACACTCATACTACTACATACTCTCATACACACTACTCATACAGTCGCACTAACGCGCGGGAGGCGAGGACGCTTGCGGGTGAAAGACAGCGCGCGCGGGCGTGCCCTGCCTCCCCGCCCCGCGTACGTCCCGCTGATACCTGATCTTGTGTTCTGCGCAGCGTCATGCGGCTAGGTTCGGAGCGGCCATCAAGTTTGGCGAGAGCTGTTCATAGCAACGAAAGAGTACAATGGTGGTCTTATCGCTAATAGCAATATCTTCCAGACAACCTTTGGATGGAGAGGAAATATGAAGAAAGAAGCAGAGGTAGAATGAGTAACAGGTGTACTTACAGGATTTAGCACAATGTTTCAGGTTTGTTAACGCACATGTCAAAGTTGTAATGTACTTTCTACACTTAGGTACTTAGCTAAAAATTGACTGCACTGTTGGTCTAGTGGTTCGTGACCCTGACTGTTAAGCCGGAGGTCGTGGGTTCGATTCCCACCCAAGACAGATCCTTGTGTGATGAGTACGTATGCTAGATGATACACTAGATGATAAACCAGTGACTATTCTACTCGGAGAAGTTACCTTATTCGTGTATTTTTAGTACAAAGGTACCTAAAAGATTATTCAATTGTTTTTTTTTGTTTTTTTTTCTTTTTCGGCATACAAAGAAAGAAGAAAGAAAGAAAAGGCATTTATTCGCGTCACATGCGACGCATTTGATCATCTGCGTTGCTTTTTCCCAAGTTATATTAGGGAAGGCTATGTCTTACCAGGTTTTGCTGAATACCGAATTTTACAGAGCGACTGCCTATCTGACCTCAAAAATACATTTTACAAGGTAACACAGTATTCCATAGTAAGACTGGCTCTCAGAATTGTAATGACTTAACGACTGTCAATGATCACCATGTTTTCCGAGGCACAGAGGGGTCTGGGTTGTTTTGTTGTGCATGGTCACCCATCCACGGACCAACAGCGGTGAGCACGGTGTAGCCATTAAGCTAAAACTAGCTTACACTTAGCCACGTACCTCACTATTTCTCATGTGTTTTAAAATAAAAAATAATAAATACTTACAATAAACATATTGCACAAATCCAACTTCGACCGTTCGCCATTTTTCCTTATTGTGTTCTATCAAAAAATAATATTATCAAATAGAAGTAACAGATAATATTCGATAAGATTACACGTATTGCTATATTATTGATATCCTAATTGTTTTATTATAGCCGTAATAAATATAATCTAACTAGCTGTTTCCCGCAGCTCCGCCCGCGGTCTCAATGTTTTTTTATATTTGTGATTCCTATCTATCAAGTTGGGTCAAACTGCACACGGTGTGCAAATTTGATTAAAATCGGTTCAGTAGTTTCGGAGTTCATCCCGGACAAACATCGTGACACTGGAATTATATAGATATAATAGATAAGTACTTACTTTCTTTAATTTTATTTGTTACTAGCTTCTGCCCGCGACTTCGTCTGCGTGGACTTCAGAATTGGGTCTAAAGCTTCGCTCGTTAACATATTTTAATCTTCTCACGGGAACTATTTGAGAGATCGGAGGAAGTACATGTCCTTTTCCATAGCACAGGTGACATGCATACCAAATTTCAAAGCTGTCTACCCGCGGCTTAGCTCGTACAACTTTTACTTTTCCCTCGGGAATTACTTAAAGAATCGGGATAAAAGGAGAAAGTTGTTCAGTTTTATGCACCTGATTACCTCGTTGAATATCCGCACTCCTTTTAAATTAATCCTGTAGAAATACGTGGTAATATTTGAAACAATGATAGTGATATTTGTAACAACTTTATTCAATGAATCCATAGCAAATTCCAAAAAAACATGTCTTCAATATACAAATTTATCAAAAATAAACTAAGCTTATCCATTCAACTGATAACCAATCAGTTATTATTACAGATGTAAGGTTATCTAAATATATTTTTTGTGTCGTTTTTCAAACATTCAAATCACATGCACAAAGAACACCCAGACTTGGAACAAGTATCTGTGGATCACACAAATGCTTGTCTCATGCGGGGATCGAGCCCGCAGCACGTCGCGCACAGTGGTCATTAGCGAGGTGACCATTCGGCTATCCGTGCAGTAAATTCCCATACTTTTCTTATTCTTTTTCTATCTTCTAAGTTGTGGCAGAAAAAAAACAACAATATAATCAATTACATTTATTATTTCACAAACAAAAACAATGAAATATAATAAAAAAAACGAAGACGATTTTACTGTCTTAAAAATAACACTTATTAATATTTTTAATACCACTCCGTGACTCGGAATGCACGTTAAGTCGTTGCGTTGGTATCAAATGTCATACGGTGAATTTTGACAGTTGTTGAATCATTACAATTCTGATATCACACCCCCCTAGACAAGTGACATTTCCACAAACGTTAACGCTGATATAATCGCTCAAATGTATGGAAGTGACAGGTCTAAGTCACGTGACTTATCGAAAGGAAATGTAATTTCCATACATTTAATGTCATCTAAGCGATATCTATCATCGTTAGCGCTTGAAGAAATGTCACTTGGCTAGGGGGGCAGTATTACATGGAGCGACTGCCTATCTGACCTCCACAACCCATTGCTAGGTAATACAGTATCCCATAGTAAGACTGGTTGTCAGAATTGTAATGACTTAACAACTGTCAAAGACAGTCGGGACCGTGAAGTATCTGGTCATCTCTTTCTAAATACATACATATGATAAAGAGAACACATTAATGTCTCGTTCGTATGTATGTAATTAGAAAGTATAGAGGGGCAGACCAAAGTCGATTTCACATTGGTGTTCGGAGTATGTTATCCATGTTTGATGTTGATTTGAAGCGGCGGTAGCCTAATGGCTAGGGTATCGGACTTGCGATCATGTGGTTGCGGGTTCGAATCCCATCCATTACACTACCGATGTGAACCCACTCGTAACACAAGCATCTTAGGTTAGCACGAGGGGTTAACAAGAATACTAGTAATGTGGGACCCACATTGCTAGTAAGCTTCATGGTTGGGACCAATGGCTTAACGTTCTTTCCGAGGCATGGAGGTCTCGGTATGTTTACAAATGGTCTTACATTAATTTACCCCCCCCCCCCACCCCCTTGGTATTAACATGTATAGGATATCGTTAAAAAGCTTACACTATCTCGATAAACGCTGATTACAAGTTTTTATTATTATTATAGCAGATGTTTGGCTTTTTTTCCAATTTTTAAGCTTTTTTCTAGTTTATTTATAAAGACTTTACACAACCTTAATCCACTTACAAAATATACAAGAACTAGTGGTACCACCCCGGCTTTGCACGGCTAGTAATATATGCCTATATCTATACACGAAAGCTCTGGGATTCACTCTATCTATAGCTATAGAATAGAATAGAATTTATTTATTTTCCCTTGTGCACGATACAGTACAAATTCACAATTTTGCATTTATACAGCGTGTAACAAAAACCCTGTTCGATCCCTGAGAGTATTATTCGGTATCGTACTGCGAACACATATACGTAGCCATTAAATGGATTGGAGATAATTATTTTTCCCCAGTGGAAATAATTAAATAATGATAAAAACTGATCCAAGGCAACAGCAACACTGACCGCTCCTCAAAGTTCACGTACTTACTACCTGCAGCTTTGGGTCAAAGAAGCCGCCTATGCGAGACGGTTCATGAACTGTACCACGAATACTCCTTTATTGGATCTGACAGGGGTTTTGTTACATGTTGTAAAGAGACTGGTGTCTGCTATAAATAAAACCTGTGCTGCAGATCACCGACGGTAGCGTAATGGCTAGGGCGTCGGACTTGCGACCATGTGGTTACGGGTTCGAATCCCACCCATTACACTACCGACGTGAACCCACTCGTAACACAAGCATCTTAGCTTAGCACGAGGGATTAACGAGATTACTAGTAATGTGCGACCCACATTGCTAGTAATCTTTATAAAAAAAACTGGTAGGTAAAATGTTGGAAAATATTGTACCCCTGCATAACTAGGTATTTAGTTTTCTTTACATATTACCTTTCGTTATAAAACTTGACTATTTATTTTGTATCTATATTATAAATACAATTGGAATGGAACCTTAAAATTACAGTATCAACTGTCAAACATATCAAGCGCTGTGATAAGTTCTATTTTTAGTCACACTTAATTTAAAAACAGATTCAATTGATCAGACTTACAGAAAGCTTCCCGTCTCTTTCCTACCTCGTCTAATAGACAGGGAAGGAGCTATCGACGTCATACGCCCACGAATGCAGCCCACCGATCAAGTCCTTGACCTTATGCTTGTGTGGTTCTGATAACATGTCCAGTACCATCTTAGCGGCCATTTGGGAATCGTTGCCGCGACGACAGATGAAGATCACTGGAAAAAGATGAAGGTTAATTTTTAGGGTTCCGTACCTCAAAAAAAAAATGGAAGGTCTTATAGAATCACTTTGTTGTCCGTCATCACTGAAAAGTACAATTTCTCACGCGCTAATGTTGGGCTTTGGGCAACTCACACAAGGCCATCTGATCCCAAAGTATAGGCAACCAGACAACTGATAATCATACTTATTTATATATTTCTAAATATATACATAATAATACCAGCCTATAAATGTCCCACTGCTGGGCACAGGCCTCTTCCCATATAGAGAAGCATTGATGACCACGCTTACTCATTGCGGGTCGGCAATTGGAATCCATCTTTCTTCACGATGTGCTTCAATCAACAGCAAAAGTAGATGACGAATCGATCACGAATATGTAACTGTACTAGTAGTAAATGTTTGGTATAATTTACAATCACATACTTTTGAATCACTTCGACGCCACACAGTTCTGACGCGAACTCCGTTCATTAGTATTGAATTTCTGATTTTGATCATCTACTTTTGCCGTTGACTGTACTTGCATCGGTTCGAACACGCAACCATGTGCATACAAATCCGGTCATTAAACCGCTAGGCCACCACGATAATCATGTCTTATACATGTAAGGATAATCCATCTTAACATACCTGGTCCCTCGAACTGTTCCACTCTCTGAACCAGTTGATCGAGTTGACCCCCACTCAAGTTATTTATAGGCCAGTTGTCAGCATCACTCAGATGGCACATACGGTACTCAGAATCCAAGCGAACGTCCACTATATATGAGAGCTGCTTATCTTTGAGTAGGGCTGAGACTTCGAGAGCTGTTATCCGGTTCTCTGACGGCAGGATTTGGAGTTTCAGGTCCTGGGTGAAGTGGAAAATAAAAAATTAGGATGAATCGCAGATATTAATTTGATAAGTTAAATACAATTAGAATGAAGGAAAAATCAAATAAAAATAAATATCGTTAAACGCTATCTACTTTTGCATTAACTAATACTATATCTATATAAAACGCCTTCCTCTCTTCTAAGTCCTGTGCCCATCAGGGTCCATAATTGTGACTTTTATATTTCCTTTTTCACCATTAATGTACATTATGGATTGCAATAAAGAATATGAATAAGAAACTTTAAACTCCGCAGGACTCGAACCTGCAACTCCTGGTTCAACGCACCAGTTAAAATCCTAACTAAGCTACTCTCACGGTCACTGCCCGAGCGTTCAATTTCTCCTTCACTATTTTATTGCACGACTTAGGGCGACGTGGGCGACATCTGTGCAATCCACTATAAAATCAAAATCAATTATTCAAACTAAGCTACTAAGTAGCACTTTTTGAACGTCAAACATTTAATATTAACAGCACCCTGCCCCCCAGACAAGGCACACCCCCACAAGCGCCAACGATGACAGAAATCGCCCAAGTGACATTAAATGTATGGAAATGACATTCCCATTCAATAAGTCACGCGACTTGCCGAAGGGAAACGCCACGCGGCCCACTTGCCACCTCCATACATTCGAGCGACTCCATCAGCGACAACGATTGCAGGAATGTACCCGGTCCAAGGGGGCTGATTCGCTCACCCTTCTTATACGATTGGTTTTGATTGATTTGATGGAGAAATTTGAAGACTCGGGCAGTGACCTTCATAGCTTAGTTAGGAGAGCGACTGGTGCGTTGAACCAGGAGATGCAGGTTCGAGTCCTGCTGGAAGTTCAAATTTTTCCTTCATTCTATTTGTATTTAATTTACAAGTAATTGTTACGCCTGACATATTTACTGACTAACTTTTGCTCGCGACTCCGCTCGCGTGGGCGTCGGTTATTATGTATTATATCCTATAGTCTTCCTCAATAAGTGGGCTAACTAACAGTAAAAGAATTTTTAAAATCGGACCAATAGTTCCTGAGATTAGCGTTCAAACAAACAAACTCTTCAGCTTTATAATATTAGTATAGATGTATTAGTGGATATATATTGCGGTGACAATTAATTTGATGACGCAGATTCAGAACCGGCGGTTATTTTTAGAAGTAGGTACTTATGATGCTAAATTGTAAAGCTTATTATTATACCAAAGTTGTATAAAATTAAATTACTGCACTCTGGGCGAAGGCTTCTTTTTGAAGAAAGCATTGAATTAACAAATTAAACTGCGGTAGCCTTATGGCTATAGACCAGGGCCGATAATTGTTAAAACCAAAAAAAATAATAGTAGGATGAAACTAATTAGAAAAGGAAGGGAATATGATGTAGTTAGTATTAGTAGTTGTAGATCTTTTTATTACCTACAACTTTGCTATTTGACTTTTTTCCCTAGGACTTGTAGTTTTGCTGGAAATCAAGATAAACCATTTTTTACCCTTAAAACCCCCCCTCCCCCCCTTCCCGAACTCGGATCGACCGTAATTTATTTTTTCTTTAATTTTTATCATATTCCCTTCCTTTTCTAATTGGTTTCATCCTACTGTAATTTTTTTTCACTTTTGACAAATTTTGAAGGCTTCGGCCCTGGTCTATAGGTCGGACTTGCGATCATGTGGTTGCCATTTCGAATCCCACCCATTGCACTACCGACGTGTCGTGAACCCACTCGTAACACAAGCATTTTAGCTTAGCACGAGGGGTTAACGAGATTACTAGTAATGTGCGACCCACACTGCTAGTTTCATTTTTTTTTCATATCTAATTATTGTCCCACTGTTGGGCAAAGGTCTCCCCTGCTTGGCTCCATCTTGATCGCTTCTTAAGCGATTGGCGTCAAGTGGCTCAAGACCGAAAGTAAATTATTATTAAAAAAAAAAAATAGGCCAGTGAGCCAGTAGTAGTAGTGTCACGTATGAATTTGTCGGTGCAAGTTCAACATATCCCCACGTCGTGTATTTGAGTTATTAGATTTTTAACCCATAAACAAAAAAAATAGAAACTAAATCGGTATACTATGGTTTACGGAAAAAAATAGTTGGTTAAGTGAGCCAAATTCTTTTAACTGGAATAAAATATTACGAATTTTTTGTCAAGGTCTTGAGAAATGAAACTAGTATTATTTTTAGTTTGTATATAATAAATAACATTCAACATTAATTAACAATTACTAAATGAAACTTATACAGGGTGCTACGGAAATGCGTCATAGTTTGATACGGAAATGCGTTTGACCCCCCACCCCATGTTAATTTTCTGTCGGCAACGTCGTACACTACACAATATTATATCACTACACAATACTATATACATCGTGTAACAAAAACCCTGTCCGATCCATGAGAGTATTATTCAGTATCGTACTGCGAACACATATACGTAACTATTAAATGGATTGGAGATTATAATTTTTTCCCAGTCAAAATAATTAAATACGAATAAAAACTGATCCAAGGCATCAGCTGACCAACTGACCGCTCCTCAAAGTTCACGTACTTAATACCTACAGTTTTGTGTCAAAGGAGCCGCCTATGCGAGATGGTTCATGAACTGTACCACGAATACAACTTTATTGGATCGGTCAGGGTTTTTGTTACATGTTGTATAAAGCAGTATTTGAAATAAGACCACGGATTTGAAACCCTGTATAACCCGGTTCAAGAGACCAATCAAGGCCATTGCTCATTCAAATTATTAATATTATAATAATAATTATCACACTTATTACCTTCATACTCATAACTAATATTATGTTGCCTCACTAAATCACATAAATCCCTTTCATTTTTCGGTTTAAAAATCCTTAAATTTTTCCTACTCAACACTTTAGCGAAAGTCTTCCTCGACGCTGGTACAACACTCTTTATCTTCATATCTTTTACATACATACTGTATAACTGAAACTGATTCTTAACATCGATATCGATATATTTGACATTGACACCCGAATTCACACAGCTTTGGCATTTAATATCGAAAGTCGGTAAACTATCGATATAAGTTACAACACTATGGGAAACTATAGGTATTTTAGATGACTTAGGTTTGTCTTCATTGGTCATAGACAACCAACACCTAACCATCGCTTCTTTGATACCAAGAGTATTTAAAAACATGATTCTACATACTAAAATTCTTTCTGAATTGAGAATAAGATGGTATGTCTTGGAATCGCCTTTTCTGGATATGTTTCCAACATGAGTAGTACGGCGTCGTTTAACTGGAACAGAGTCGATAAGAGATCTCACAAATTTCTTCTTCTCCTTCCATTCCAACTGCCAGAACTGAGTGAAGATACTCCTTCTATCTTCTTCCGTCAAATTCTTGCAAAATCTCGTGGTGCTTTTGAAGCAGAAATTTGATTTACAAGGAGGACCCAATTTTCTTTCTGATTTGAGTACGTCTTGAATATAAGTCTTCTTTTCTCCTTCTGTTTGAGTACGGAACCCGTAATAACTCTGTCCTGTTCTTCTTTTTTCTTTCTCTTGTTTTCTGCGTTCTGATTTCATGAGGTCTTGCTTTTTCTGTGAAAGAAGAGTTTGGAATAGAGTATGTATTGGGTCTGAATCAGCAAACGTAGTGTAGGTCGCCCCCCAGACAAAACGTATTTAGCCAAAATAACTCAATACCGCGAATGTTACAAATTATGAAAAAATATTGAAGTAAGTAAATGAATGAAAAAAATATATTAAAAAGCAATTTATTTTTGAGATGAACTTACCTTAACATTCGCAGTTTTGATATAAACACAGAAATCATTGCACTTACATTTTTTTTAATCAAAGTTTACCTACAGCCCTCGCCAATCTTTATGGCCGCTCTGAATGTAGCCGTCGGTACGAACTCGCGCATGGTACACATACACACTGCTCATACACTGGCACTAACGCGCGGGAGGCGAGGACGCTTGCGGGAGGAAGACAGCGCGCGCGGGCGTGCCCTGCCTCCCCGCCCCGCGTACGTCCCGCTGATACCTGATTTGTGTTCTGCGCAGCGTAATGCGGCTAGGTTCGGAGCGGCCATAAAGTTTGGCGAGTGCTTTACTAGCAATATGGTATTATATTATTAATTATTCTTGTACTTGTTAAATCAAATCAAAAATCATTTATTCAAAATAAGCTAATAAGTAGCACTTTTCGAACGTCAAACATTTAATATTGACAGCACCCTACCCCCTAGACAAGGCACACCCCCACAAGCGCCAACGCCGACAGAAATCGCTCAAATGACATTAAATGTATGGAAATGACATTTCTCTTCGATAAGTCACGTGACTTAGACTTGTCACCTCCATACATTCGAGCGACTCGATCAGCGAAAACGATTGCAGGAATGTACCCGGTCTAAGGGGGCTAATTCGCCCACCCTTTTACCCCAGGTGGTCAGCTGCTAATAATTTTGACTAATTGGACCAATTTTTTCAAACTGATAATCATGAATCACAAAAATATATTCAACACGATTAGATCCTGAAGTCGAGTAAGACCTGGATTTTACAATACAGGGTATCCCAGTGCAGGTGCCAGCTTAACACTGATGTAAATTTTATGAATTATATTTTTTTAAGATATTTAGAAGGGGCTCGTGGCTAAGTGTAAGCCATAAGGTTTTACCAATAATAAAAGTTAAGCCGCGGTCGCCGCGTTTGGTCCGTGGATGGGTGACCATTTGTAGGTATAATAACCGAGACCCCTCCGTGCCTCGGAAAGCACGAAATGGGGCAAGGTTCGGGTAAATATGAACATTACCATCGTTTAATTATTTTTTCTACGGGTAGTTAAGTTGTTATAACTTAAGACGAGAGTGACGACCTCCGTGGTTGAGATGCGTACACACCGGTTTTCAAGGTGTCGTCAGCTCTGAGGTCCCGGATTCGATCCCCGGACGGGTCAATGTAGAAAAACACTTTTCTACATTGCCTCGGGTCTGGGTGTTTGTGGTACCTTCGTTGTCTCTAGATTCCATAACACAAGTGCTTTAGCTACTTACTTTGGATTCGGAGCAATGTATGTGATGTTGTCCACATTATATTTAGGTTTTAGAAGTTAAAAATATATAAAACGACACTTACATACCACCTCTGGGTCAGCGTTAAAGAAAAATAATAAAAATAATGAGTCATGAATAATGTTAGGGTTAAACTTAAAAAATAGGTATTATTAGCTTAGGAAGAGCTCGTGGCTAAGTGTAAGGCGTACAGTTTGACCGATAATAAAGGTTAAGCAGCGCTCGCCGCGGTTGGTTTCTTCAGCGACTTTCTTTTATATATATAGAATAGCTTAATATAATTAGGTAGGAAGTATATTATTGTTACCTTGTCGTTAGCTGGAGCCATACAGTAAGCCTCGTAGTCCACGAGGTGTGTGATGGTGGGGCTGTCGGAACACGCAGCGCACATCACATTGCGTTTACGCAGACGTACTATAAAAAATATAAAATGAGATACATGAAAAACAATTCCAGAATAAAATAATAATAATAATACCGGCCTATAAACGTCCCACTGCTGGGCACAGGCCTCTTCCCTTATAGAGAATAAATAAATAAATGTGGACAACATCACCATGAACATCACATACATTTGACGGGCCTGTTGGTCTAGTGGTTAGTGACCCTGTCTGCTAAGCCGGAGGTCGTGGGTTCGATTCCCACCCAGGACAAATCTTTGTGTGATGAGCACGATCATTTGTTCTGTGTCTGGGTGTTATTTATCTATAATATGTATGTATTTAGTAATATATAAGTATGTTTATCAGTTGTCTGGTTACCATAGTACAGGCTCTGCCTAGTTTGGGATCAGATGACCGTGTGTGAGATTGTCCCAAGATATTTATTTAAGACTAGCTTCTGCCCGCGACTTCGTACGCGGATCCTGTTGCTTATGCCAGCGACAACAGGGTCGTCAAAATAAAAGATCTGAAACGTCTGATGTCAAATTCTAAGAGCCCGGGGACGGGAAAACAACGTGATGCGCGAGACGATTCGAGACCCTCCAGATCTTTCATTTTTGTAAGATAGCAGGAAATGCCCATCAGAACTTTTGCTCACGATCAGCGGTCAGTCGCGCATCATATTCTTCACTGGTCTCTAGAGACCTGGATGTAGATGCGTAAATACGATGAGAATGCAGGCGTGCTTCGCGATCCGAAGAGATTTCCACGGAGTGAGTTGCAGCCTGATCTTCTCGAACAGCATCAAGTCTCTCTCGACGCCCTTCGTTAGATTCTTGGGATCTTATGATCCTCAATCTTTTAGCTCCTTTGGAACATTGGGAAAGATTTGACCTCTTTCATCATGGTTATAGTTTTATTGTGAAGATACCTGATCAATTAAAATCTAAGTGACTGCAAAGTAAATTAAACGCTCAAATAACATAAGCCCGAAGGCATATAATTATATTCTATAAAAAAATGAAAAAAAATTGGGAGTTTTGGCCAGTTGAGTCGAATTATAAATGATATACCATCGTCATCGAAAATCAGTCTATATATGTTATTTTATAATTATACAGTGAAATTAATGATAGCTTTGATTTCCAAGTCAGATGTTTCAAATCTTCGATTTTTATAAGTCAACAGGGAATGCCCATCAGACCGAACCACTTTTGCTAAGACGTCATTCCTATATGTGTTATGGTGTAGCCGGGCTCGTGGAGTTCCACATGAGGTGTTCCAGATCTTCAATTTTTATACGTCAACAGAGAGTGCTCATCAGGCTGAACAACTCTTGCTAAGACGTCATTCCTATATGTGTTATGGTGTAGCCGGGCTCTTGGAGTTCCACAACAGGTGTTCCAGATCTTCAATTTTTATACGTCAACTGAGAGTGCTCATCAGGCTGAACAACTCTGCTGAGACGTCATTCCTATATGTGTTATGGTGTAGCCGGGCTCGTGGAGTTCCACATGAAGTGTTCCAGATCTTCAATTTTTATACGTCAACAGAGAGTGCTCATCAGGCTGAACAACTCTTGCTAAGACGTCATTCCTATATGTGTTATGGTGTAGCCGGGCTCTTGGAGTTCCACAACAGGTGTTCCAGATCTTCAATTTTTATACGTCAACTGAGAGTGCTCATCAGGCTGAACAACTCTGCTGAGACGTCATTCCTATATGTGTTATGGTGTACCCGGGCTCTTGGAGTTCCACATTAGGTGTTCCAGATCTTCAAATTTATTCTCTCAGCAGAAAATGCTCATCACGTGGAACAATTTTTGCTATGGTACCATTTTTGTATCTCTTATAGTTTAGCTGGTCTGTTGCGGTTCTGCATCAGGTGTTCAAATTTCCAAGATAAATTATAGCCTATATGTTGCCCAGACTTAATACCTATACAACAAAAAAAAAACATTCAAATCCGTCCAGTAGTTCCGAAGATTAGCGTGTACAAACAAACAGACATACAGACAAACAGACAGAATTTTTTTTTTGGATTCGTGCTCTATAACTGTTTGTAAACCCCCCTCAATTATTTTTTTTTTAATATATTCAATGTACAGACACAGTTTTTTTACTGTTTTATTATATGTATAGATAGATATTTTATTTATTCTCGACTTCTGCGCGGACGAAGTCGCGGGCAAAAGCTAGTAATATATAATATATAATTATACTAAAGTTTTGTTTTTACTTGAATTATTTTTAGTTATGTTGTTTTGTTTTTTTGTGTTTATGTTTTTTTTATTGTAATTGTGTGTCTGTGCTGTGTCCAAATTAACTGTTCTTCCTTTCTTTCTAAGTATTATATTTCCACTTACCGGTTCTGGTCGTCATATCTTCAGCGTCAAAGATGAGCATTCTCTCAACCAGCAGCTTACTCCTCGGGAGGTCCACTATGTATTTTATGGCTTCCATAGCTTGAAGAGTACCTTTTAAAAAAACAACTTTTAACATACTTGATCTACAGTCCCTTGATGCTGTGAAGAAATCAAAATTCAAAGTTAACCTAAAAAAGATACAGCTGTTTTTACCGCAAAAATTGTACGGCACGGTCTTTGTACGGCACCCTCAGTGGGCGAGTCCAGCTCGCACTTTCGCTATGTTCGTTTCGTTACGTTTTCCTTCACCGAATGTGATCCTCGATTTTGTCTTAAAAAAAGGACATATAACTTCGAAAAAGCTCCATAGGTACTAGTCTATACTGGGTTCGAACCTCAACCCTGCGCACACAAGATCGTTCTTTCAACCAATAGGCCACCAAGACACACCCTTTCGGTAACACCAACCACATTATTGGTCTTTACAGTACATACCTATAACCCCAGGTACGGGACCAGCTACGCCGTGTGATGAACAGGATCCCACTACATCCGGGGATGGGGGGGATGGAAACACGCAACGGTAACACGGCCCGCGGTATTCACTATCCTGGATAACAAAAAAAAAAACAAATGATTTCTTACAAAATTTACGGTGGGTAGCCTTGCGGGTGTCGGAAATGCGATCATGTGGTTGCGGGTTCGAATCCCATCGATTGCATTTCCGACGTGAACCCACTCGTAACACAAGCATTTGGCATATTATGAAAAACGACGCCCGCACTAAGGAATTTAATCCTCGTGTCGCGGGGGTTTCACAAACATTCAAATCACATGCACAAAGAACACCCAGACTTAGAACAAGTATCTGTGGATCACACAAATGCTTGTCTCATGCGGGGATCGAGCCCGCAGCACGTCGCGCGCAGTAATATTTGTTATTAGCCTTCTGCCTAGCCTTTTCCCTAGCCATATTGGAGTCGGCTTGCAGTCTAACCGGATTTAGCTGAATACCATATTTTACAGAGCGACTGCCTATCTGACCTCCACAACCCATTGTTAGGTAATACAGTATTCCATAGTAAGACTGGTTGTCAGAATTGTAACGACTTAACAACTATCAAAGATCACTGTATGACAGTCGGGACCAACGGCTTAACTTGCTTTCCGAGGCACGGAGAAGTCTCGGTATGTTTACAAAATGGTCACCCATCCACGGACCAACCGCGGCGAGCGCGGCTTAACTTTTATTATTAATAATAATAATATATCGTTTATTTTCTCCCAAAAAGGTACAATATTTGGATTACAAACAAACAAGCGAAACTTATTGGTCGAACCGTGCACAGTGGTAATTAGCGTGGTGACCTATACCACTCGGCTATCCGTGCAGTCATTATCTGATAATCTTACCTTGCCATTTTCATGGGTGTCACTCCTATATCCATATATTGTGAGTTGTCCTTCCATTTTTAAGGCACTTCCCGATATTAATGGAAGCTGTAAAAAACATTTATCTTTTATTTTTGTTTAACAAACTTTTTCGAGCGTAGGGATAGAATTATGCTCTGGTTGGAGGCCCTTATAATACCGGCCTATAAACGTCCCACTGCTGGGCACAGGCTTCTTCCCATATAGAGAAGGAACGAGCATTGATCGCCACGCTTGCTCATTGCGGGTTGGCGTTTACAGATTCCAATATTTTGGAATCCAGGTTTCCTCACTATGTTTAGGATCACCGTTTCTCAATGATGTCTTAGAATAATTAAGAAAGTACCTATAACTTTGAAAAGTCACATTGGTACTCGCCAGGGTTCGAAAGCGCAACCATGTGCATACGAATCCGGTATTTGAACCGCTAGGCTACCACATTTTTGAGCCCCTTATGGTCTAAGCTTACTGCGGTAGACTTCCTAAAAAACGACTTTAAAACTGTTTTTTCTTGAATGAACTTTACCATAGTTAGCCTGAGCTGGGATTTGACTTAAAAGGGGTGCGGACTTTTTTTTTTGTAGGAGCACCTACTTAGATCCAGCTAATTTAAGTTAAGGAGCGAAGGCTGACGTCACAAGCCCCCACTCCTGAACTTTAGCGCGCCATATTTTTTTTACTGACATGCAGGTTGGGCATGCAGCAAACAAGCACGCAGCATGCAAGCAAGCACGCAGCATGCAAGCATGCAGAGTACAAACAAGCAAGCATTGGTTCTGTCGCGGCTCCGGCGCTGCAGGGTTTGGGTGGCCCCACGCCTATCGTCGTAGATTGGTTTTACGCTCACTACCGCAGCTTCAACTGACTTTAGTCCTCCTTAGACAAGGTACGTTTCTACAAGCGTTAGCGATGATAGAAAAGGCTTAAATGACATTAAATGTTTAGAAATGACATTTCTCTTCGATAAGTCACGTGACTAAGACTTGTCACTTTCATACATTTGAGCGATTCGATCAGCGATAACGATTGTAGAAATGTACATTGTTTAAGGGGGCTCATTGGTTCTTACCTTGAGTAAACAGCTTAGATCGCTAAGTAGATATCTAGTAGGAACGTTGTCAGTACAGTCGAGTATAACATCGTAGTTCGCAGCTATTTCTAACGCATTTTTCGAGTCCAACTGTACTTTGTACGGTGTTATTTTTATTCTGGAGTTGATGCTGAAAATGTGTTAAAAGTTTTTATATTTCATGTGTTTTTATTGTGTAGACACGGTAAGAGAAATGAAACAGTATAGAGGATTTCGCCCTGCAGAACTGACTCAGAATAATTCGGGAATAGAATAGGCTTTTTAATTATTTGGCTTTCATTAATAATACTAAAGAAAGAAAAAAAAATTAGATCCTGTTTCCAATTTAGTTAAGTAGTAACTGTGAACATGTTTGACTGCACGGATAGCCGAGTGGTATAGGTCACCACGCTAATTACCACTGTGCGTGACGTGCTGCGGGTTCGATCCCCGCATGGGACAAGCATTTGTGTGATCCACAGATACTTGTTCCAAGTCTGGGTGTTCTTTGTGCATGTGATTTGAATGTTTGTGAAACCCCCGCGACACAAGGATTAAATTCCTTAGTGCCGGCGTCGTTTTTTTAAGAAGAAATACCATAGATTATTCTAGGATCAGATGGCCGTGTGTGAGTTGTACCAAGACTTACCTTCTTAACGTCGCGGCAGCAGATTCAGCTTTGTTAACATTCTGATCGTGTTCAAAGTGTAACACTTGGCGGTGGATATTTGTTAGTTCTACTACGTCATAATCAATTATGCCGATCTCACCTGGAATGTAAGATTGTTATTATTACTGATAATAAAAAAAACACTGAATATGTTGCAATTGAATTGTTTTGTGATACGAAAATGTCCGAGAACTGGACTGGGACTGGGACTTGGCTAATGGCGTCCAGCACGGAGCACGGGTAATGGCACTCACCGTGGGAGTTGACTAGTGGCGCCCACCGTGGGGCATGGCTAATGGCACCCACCGTGGGACTTGGCTAGTTGGCGCCCACCGTGGGGCTTGGCTAGGGGCGCCAATCGTGTGACTTGGCTAGTGGCGCCAATCGTGGGACTTGGCTAGTGGCGCCAATCGTGGGACTTGGCTAGTGGCGCCCACCGTGGGACTTGGCTAGTGGCACCCACCGTGGGACTTGGCTAGTGGCGCCAATCATGTGACTTGGCTAGTGGCGCCCACCTAGGGACTTGGCTAGTGGCGCCAATCGTGGGACTTGGCTAGTGGCGCCAATCGTGGGACTTGGCTAGTGGCGCCCACCGTGGGACTTGGCTAGTGGCACCCACCGTGGGACTTGGCTAGTGGCGCCAATCATGTGACTTGGCTAGTGGCGCCAATCGTGTGACTTGGCTAGTGGCGCCAATCGTGGGACTTGGCTAGTGGCGCCAATCGTGTGACTTGGCTAGTGGCGCCCACCTTGGGACTTGGCTAGTGGCGCCAATCGTGGGACTTGGCTAGTGGCGCTCTTCGTGGGGCTTGGCTAGGGGCGTCAATCGTGTGACTTGGCTAGTGGCGCCCACCGTGGGGCTTGGCTAGAAGCACCCACAGTGAGGCATTGCTTTTGGCACACATCGTGGAACTTGCCTAGTGGCACCCACCGTGCTCAGTTCAGCTGTTAGGATCTCTTACCATTATTATTTATTAGTATTATATATATTATATATTATTAAATTAGTACCTACTGTAAAACCGGCTATACAACATTTAACAAAACCCCTGTGCGATCCAATAAAGGCGTATTCGTGGTAGGTACAGTTCATGAACCGTCTTGCATAGGCGGCTTCATTGACACAAAACTGCAGGTAGTAAGTACGTGAACTTTGAGGAGCGGTCAGTGTTGCTGTCTGCATTGGATCAGTTTTTATCCAATCCATTTAATGGCTACGTATATGTGTTCGCAGTACGATACCGAATAATTAGGGATCGGACAGGGTTTTTGTTACACGCTGTATATTTGTAATGACTCACCGACTCCCGCCCCAGCCAGGTACAGTGCTGCAGGACATCCGAGCCCACCTGCCCCCACTATCAGGACCCGAGCAGAGCAGATACGACTTTGTCCCGCAACCCCTATCTCACGGAGAAGGATTTGACGACTGTACCTGAAAAAGATGATGACGACGATGATGAAGAGGCTGTAACCTAATGGCTAGGGCGTCGGTCTTGCTGTAATGTCTTTACCGGTTCGAGACCCACCCATTGCACTACCGACGTGAACCCACTCGTAACACAAGAATTTAGCTTAGCTTAGCTTAGCTTAGGGGCCAACAAGACTACTAGTATTGTGCGACATACGGCTAGTAAGCTTTTAAACTTAGGAATTTATATGTAGGTACTAGCTATGGCCCGCGGATTTACCCACGTAAGATGGTACGTTTTGGCAAAACATCGGCGTGCATAAAACTGAATAACTCTTCCCAAAGAACATAGGTCGAAATTTTAAAATTGAAAATTAACTTTTCATACAAACAAATCACGTGACCTGTCACTTTGAATTAGTATGAAAAGTTCATTTTCCATTTTAAGATAGGATCGACCTATGTTCCTTGGGAAAAGTGGTTCAGTTTATTGCACCTGATTACCTCGTTGAATAAACGCTTTTATATTAATCCTGTATAATAACAAAGATGGACTTGGTAACTATAAAAAAACTTAGAAGCAACTACTTCTATCGTCTTACCTTTCTATCGCCCATTTGGGTAGTTGTCCCACTGCAATTCGTTGCACCTGTCCTATAGACTGCAAGCCATCACCCTTCACTCCGTTTGACTGCTCCTAAAATGATTACAGTATACGTCCAATATAGTTCGACGTTCACGACCGTGCAACCCATGTGTAAGATAAACATGGGATGCTAGAAAGAAAAGAAAAGAAAGAAAAAGCATTTATTTGCGTCATATGCGACGCATAAAAATAAGAAAGGGATTAAAATAACAAATTAATACTAATGACAAGTATAAGTATTAATAATAAATTAAATTAATGCTAAAAAACAACCATTATTTAAGGAGAGCCCGTAGAAGAAACGTATTTTCTTGTCGTTTTTATAGATAATCATATGGACTTGGCCGGTTTCCTTTTGTTATAGATATTATCATACAACCAGTGTAAATATAAGTTTCTACTTCATTAATTTTAAAGGTATACTATTTAATCAGCTGACATACATATTAATTAATTATTGTAAATAGTTAAATGATTATTAAATAAAGTAGTGTTAAAACTATTTTAGCAAAGTCATGACTCTCTTCAGAGGAATTTTGAAGGCAATTTTTTTTAATAGAATAATGTAGAATATAATACAGGATTAATTTAAAAGGAGTGCGTATATTCAACGAGGTAATCAGGTGCATAAAACTGAACAACTTTCCCCAAGGAACATAGGTCGAAATCTTAAAGTTGAAAATAATTTTTTCATACAAACATAAGTAATATAATATCTTGGGACAATTCACACAACTTTGTGCACCTGATTACCTCGTTGAATATACACACTCCTTTTAAATTAATCCTGTATATTTTATTTCTTAGTACATAGTACATGGTTATTACAAATGTTACCACGAATTTGACTGGCCTGTAGGTCTAGTGGTTAGTGGCCCTGACTGCTTAGCCGGAGGTTGTGGGTTCGATTCCCACCCAGAACAATCTTTGTGTGATGAGCACGATCATTTGTTCTGTGTCTGGGTTTTATTTATCTATAGGTAATAGAAATATATAAGTATGTTTATCAGGTGTCTGGTTGCCATAGTACAGGCTCTGCCTAGTTCGGGATCAGATGGCTGTGTGTAAGCTTGCCAAGATATTATTATTATAAATACTGAAACGCTTATTAACTATAATACATTCTTGTATGCCTATCTGTCGACACTTCACAAACCACTTTATAATTAATTTCCTATTGTCTTTTTTATAAAGTAGTTAAGTATGTAAACGCCGGCGTTAAGTTCATTATCACTTAACTTGGTACCTAATGTAAGCGACATACACTTTTTATTGTAATGTTATAGATTGATATCGTAGCTATGAGTAGAATTAAACACACTATTGTTATAGAATGATTGACAAATATACGAGGCATTTATTAAGTTGAAAATACTTACATCGAACACCTCTCGCCTCAATATCAACATTTCCTCCTCTTTATCCTGTAAGATTTTACGCAAATCTCTGATTTCAGACTCTAATTTTAATAACTGGTCTACTTTGGACATTTTCACTTAATTATTAAAGTCTTTACTTAAATTAAAAACGTGTAAAACTGTAATTTCAGTAAAAATCACTCTACATTGTAAAATAAACAATACGAAAAGGCGTTCCAGTCTGTTTTCTACAATTCTACTAACATCAAAATGTATTAAGATACCTATTGTCATAATGATTTACTTGAGAGAAAAAGAGACAGCAAATTAGCGATGCTTTTAATTCGTTCTACTTAAACTGGAACTCATTAAAACATTTGAAGTTTCTAGTGAGGCGACAAGTATAATATATAATAAAAATCGATAAACGAATCGTATTTTTATTTTTCAATCCATTGCTTATTACGAAATTTTTTAAGTTTTTACCACGAATTAACTAAGTGTCAAGGTTTTACAATGACTCTGATTTGTATCTATTACTGTCGTCATAATCTCATACATTATTTTGAAAAAGCTCACCAATAGCGATCTAATTTGACATCTAGCAACAAAAACTAAAATATTTTCAATTCTATTAATTGGCAATATTACAAGTCGTTACGCAATTGGGATTGGGGTATTTCCCCGTAAATAGAGTTTCAACATTTTGCTAAAAATAAGGTAAAATGGTAATATTATGTAAACAAGTAATGAAATAGCGATATTAGTTTACATCAAATACATTCGACGGCATTGTTTTTACAAAGTGGTTACTAACTTGTTACTAAGAAAATACCAATATTATGTTATGAGTAGGTAAGTGTAAATATTTATTACTTCAGCCTGGTTTACCTATTGTTGATACAGTTTATTCTTCTCAGCTCTAAGAACGCTGATTGCGTTCTTAAATAAAATAAAGTATTCTCAAGACGAAGTCAGGTGGTGGAGGTTTAGAAGTTAAAACCTTTCTGTTGTGATCTGGATTTACGTAGGTATCTGAAGAACTTAGTCCTTGAGACCATTAGTAATATCTTTTAATTTGGTTACTTAATTTTATTTCAGCAATGGAATACGAAATTTCGTGAGGTAGATTATTAATTTTAACGAAGATGAAAATATGAACGTAAGACGTCTTGTTCCGTTATACATATGTAACTATATTTAGGGAGTGCACATATCGGAGAATGTACCTACATGTCCGTCAAAATGATATAGAGTAAGAGTTTTATAACTATACGATTGTTTTAACAGGCTGATTCCTACTACTTACTACTAAGAAATGGTATGATAGAAAAAGCTACAAAAAACTTTTAGTTCGGACCAAGAAAAAAGTTCCTAGATAAACATGATAAATCCATGAAATTCATCTAATGTTGGTATATGTGAGTCAGACTATACAATGTTGAATTGCAATTTAGTCATGTATCTAATTTTCATATATAAAATTCTCTTGACGCGGTTTTTGTTCCCAAACTCCTCCGAAACGGCTGTACTGATTTGTATGAAATTTTATTTGTGTGCATATCGGATAGATCTGAGAATCGGCCATCATCTTTTTTTTCACACCCTAAGTGATAAGGGTGGCCATCTCCAGATTTTTTTATATGGCACAATAACGTTTACTGGGCCAGCTAGTTTATTATATAAGCATCCACTAGGAAAGGAATAAACGGGTGTTTGGAACTCCGTCACTTTTAAAGTTAGTAGCATGACATTTAAAAGGTAATTACATGAGTTCGCATTAATTCCTGTGACGTATTTTATTTATAATCATGCAACGCGATAGTTTAAAAGTTTGTATGACATTTTGTATACATACAACATTTTGGTTAGGATAGAATTAACCATTTAGCGATTTTGGAAATCGTTGCTAGAAAATGGAATGCTTATTAGGTTGAATTATCAATGCCAAAGGCATGAGTTTCAAGAATGCTATTATGCATGCTAGTTTACTGCCATGTAGTTGTACTTTATGTAACACTAGCTGTTTCCCGCAGCTCCGCCCGCGGTCTTAATTTTTTTTTATATAATTGAGATGCAAGCCATCCTATCTTTTAAGTTGGATCAAACTGCACACGGTGTGCAAATTTGATTTAAATCGGTTAAGTAGTTTCGGAGTTCATCCCGGACAAACATCGTGACACTAGAATTATATATAATAGTCAACGATTCAAATAATTAAAAATAAAACACAAATTAAGGTATAAAATCTTCAATTTAATTAAAATGTAAAAATTGATTACATATACAAATAAAAAAATATTGCCTTATCTTATTTATTAACTAATTAAAAGTGTAATTGTTTTCAGTAAAGACACGATCTTGATTATCGAAGCAACTTTCTTTTAAAATATAATACAATACCAGCTTTGCCTCTCTGTTTCACTCGCTTTTCTCTCAAGGAGAGTAATATGATAGTATTATCAGACAATCAACAAGCCTCCTTTGAGAGAAAGAGTTATTAATGGCAAAAATATTTTTTCATATAATCCGAATGATAGTCTGACATTAGTGTGTATAAAAGTAAACTCTTGAACTTTATTATAAAATAAAGATATTTAATTACTTAAACACTACATAAAAATGCTAAATTAAAATGCAGTTTTCAAAACTTCTTCTCAATAGACTCTAATCAAAATACACTTACATTAAAATGATACCTTATACTTAATATTAATTCATTCAAGAGAACTACAGTCAAGTATTACAACTGCTATATAATAATAGCCTTTATGTCAAACCTGGATTTGTAAGGTTCATTTTGTGTGTGTGTTTGTGTGACTGTGACATTTATTTCCTCTCTACTTTTCTTTAATGAATTACGAATAATTTATTATTACGTGTAAAAATTAGCCTCATCTAGGCTAGCATGCCGCCACGGGAAATTGTCGTGTTATTTTATCGAGTCTTCCACGTAAACGATTTTTAGAAATATCGTTTTGTTTTAGAACCTAACATGGCTAGCTTGCGCGTGTCGTTAGAACCGAAGAGAAAATGTTAGAACAAAGATATTTTGACGAGGAGATTCGATAAAATGCTACGATAAAATTTGTTCGTGGCGTAGTTAGTATACAATACAGCCTCAATTTGACATAGTATAAAACAAAGTCGGTCTCGCTATCTGTACGCTTATATCGCTTAAAATACGCAATGGATGCAGTTTTCAGCAATTTTTTTTTTAAATATCTTGTGACAGCTCACGAACGGCCATTTGATCCCAAACTAGGCAAACTAGGCAGAGCTTGTACTATGGTAATCAGACAACTGATAAACATACTTATATATTTCTAAATACATACATATTACCTATAGATAAATAAAACCCAGACACACAACAAATGATCGTGCTCATCACACAAAGATTTGTCCTGGGTGGGAATTGAACCCATGACATCCGGCTTAGCAGTCAGGGTCACTAACCACTAGACCGACAGGCCTGTCAAAACACAAAGTGATGGTTTTTAAGTGTAATTTACAGGCATCTATAACCGTGTTAACCGTGCGATGCCGAAGTGGATCGGATAGTAAATTGTGTGTACATAGAAGTCAAAATTAACCTAAAAACTAAAGCACCAAACTAATCCTAGAATTATTATACAGGTGTATTTGAAATACAAAAAAAACTCTTTCCGCCGAATACTGAAACATCAATCAGTTTGAAGTCACCGTTAAGTCTCTTGTTGTCTCTGTCACTTTAAGGTGTTCTTTAGAACTTCTTAAAGTTAATTTGCTTTTCGGTATTCGGGGTTTACAACCCGCAGAAGTTAACTTGAGACCTGAGAGGAATGTGCGCTCCTCTCCTAACCCCCACCTTCTTACTGCTCTCACCATCGTCAGTGAAGCACAGAAGTCCATGGACTAAAGTGTATTTCGGGCGTTTCAAGCTTTGATTGTTAACTTTTGCGGGTTGCTAAATACGTGGATTTAAGAATTTTCTCCCACACTATCTAGTGGATAAATCATTGAATTTTGGGATTCTGAATCGTCAAAAAAATTAGGGCTACCGGTAGTTGAAAATCCGCTAGGATAATGACAGTAGACTGTATCTCATTGACGGAGGATGACAGATACAGCCAATGCGACACCGGCGGTTTTTTGACCAGCGTTAACCCGACCAAGTAGATCCAGACATGGAACAAATATAAGAGAGGATTCATTGCGAGATCGAGAGGATCATGTATTTTTCTATATCATGGTGTGGAGGTCAGATAGGCAGACGCACGACGTCAAATTCTGTAATCAGCTGAATCTCATACGTCTGGAAGCTTAGCTAACTAACCTAACAAACTATGCACCAGCTGCCGAGCCTGAAGCACCGAGGGCTATAGTTGTTGTAGTAGCCACCTATTTCAAATAATTGTTATCAAAAGGATATGCAAATAATGTAAACAAATATTTCATATAAATTTAAGAGTGCTAAATCTTGTTTACATTGGCATAGCGTATTGATTACGATTGATTATATCTCTGCTGTATGAGCAGTCAAAATAGAATATTCTTAGAAATTCCAATTTTGATCGCTTATATATTGTATTTCAAAGCACCTGTATAAAAAGGTTTTTCTTTCGTTCCTCAACACTAAAAGTACCTACTTCAATGCGTCGAAAATCACAACTCAAACTTGCCGTTAAGCACAAAGTTTTTAAACAACTGACTCCGTTGCCAAGCTGCAAGTCTTTCTCTATTGCAATCAGCCATCAAAACCGTCGGCGACAATTTACCGTAATCTGTTCCTTTTTTAGTTTTATTAAGAGCCGAATCGTTAGGAGGATTTTCGAATACTTTAGCTGCTGAATTAGTTGATCGATTGGCAGTAGAGATATTAGCGTCTGTTAGCCTTATTGAATCGGGTTTCATAGAGATAACTGACTCAGTAGCTTTCTTTTGAGATGAAGAATGCATCTCTTTTTCAGCACTAGAAGTATTATTTTCAGCCTGTCTTGTTTGAACTCCTGAATCTAATAAGAGCCTTCTTTTAATATTACTCTTCTCTTCCAAATATTCTTGTCTTGCGAACATACGTCCCATTATTTGAGGTAAAACGACAGATTTCTCGTACAAATCAGGACCTTTTGTAAATTTGCATGTTTGCGATTCTGGTTTGACAAGACGTTTCTTTTTGTATACCTTCTCGTCTTTCTTTATAGCTTTGACAGTGAAATCATTGTTGATTTTATTAATTGCTATCTCAGTAATAATACTTTGTTTATTTTCTTCAAATTTAGAAATATTAGTGAGATTGTTTAAAGTACGTTCAGTTGTTACACTGCTGGTTTTATTAGATTTAGGACAGCCAACATTGACGCTTGATGATTTAGTTTCATCAAAAATATGTTTTTTAATACTTTTCTGTGCAAGCACTTCGTAAATCAATTCTTCTGGGTCCAAATCTGGTTCCTTAAATACTGGGGGAACTATAACTCTTGGCTTCACTATTTCTTCATATTCTTTACGTTTTGAAGCAGTTTCTTCGCTATTACTTGAAGGTTTTGTCCAATCAACTTTTTTACCCGATTCAATCGCATCGAAAAACTCTTTGAAATCAACGTTTGAGTCGCTTATTATACTAGAAACATTTACAGTTTCATCTTTTTTACTTTTAGCTTTAATATGTTGTGGCGTCACAAAAATATTCTCATAAACATCGACTAGATCAAAATCTTTATTTTTATTTAGCAATGTAACATTCAACTCGTGAAATCCAGAGTCTTGAGAGGAGTCGTCGATATCTATTAATTTATCGACCTTTATCGCGTCACTATTTTTCGCGCCATTTTTTTGGGGTTCCAAAAAGTCAAATGGGTTAAAGTTTTTTAATAAGTTTGGTGGTATGTTTTGGGTAGATGAAGTAGACTGCCACATTATTATAGTTGATCTGAAAAGAAAGAAAAGTGTATTTTTTATGTATGATTTTATAAAATCATGAGAATAAATATTGGACACGTATTTATTGCTTTTTCCAAATAACAAATAGATACAGCGAAGTTAAGGAGTGGGGGCTCGCCATGTAAATTGTGGCTACTATTTTTGCCTACTTATGACGACACAAGCCCCTTTCCTGACCTTTTACGCGCCTTATCCTATGTTATACTTTATTAATATCTAACTTACGGAGTAAACAGACTTTAACTTTAATTAATTACAAATTTTGACTGCACGGATAGCTGAGTGGTATGGGTCACCACGCTAATTACCACTGTGTGCGACGTGCTGCGGGTTCGATCCCTGCATGGGACAAGCATTTGTGTGATCCACAAATGCTTGTTTCAAGTCTGGGTGTTCTTTGTGCATGTGATTTGAATGTTTGTGAAACCCCCGCGACACAAGGATTAAATTTCTTAGTGCGGGCGTCGTTTTTTTTAAAGATAAAATAGAAAGAGAAAATCAGAACCTATGGCGCGACTTGAAACCGGGACTCCTGGTTCAGGGCACCAGTCGCTTTGCCAGCTAATCTAAAGTGGTCACTGCATGAGTTAACTTTTTTTTTTCATATCTAGTCTGCATACTCAGAAACAGGCCAAATGTAGCTGAAGTTTTAATCATTACAAACAAAGAGATTACAAAGACTTGACTGACATATTGTAGTTGTTTACAATTTGACTACATTTTACAATTTTCTAAGAAATATTATAAACTTACAATGTTAATAAATTACATTTATGTAGTTATATTTTTCCATGCTTAAATATAAATATAATTATATTTAAGCATGGAGATGATGATAGGTATCCATTATAATATCAAAAATTTGCTTTAGCATGCGGCCACAGCCATCTGATCCCAAACTAGGCAGAGCCTGTACTATGGCAACCAGACAACTTTTTAAAAAGAAATAAAACTGCTTTATTTTTTTTAATACACTCTTCGCCGA
Source organism: Plusia festucae (assembly GCA_950381575.1). Lineage (NCBI taxonomy): Eukaryota > Metazoa > Arthropoda > Insecta > Lepidoptera > Noctuidae > Plusia > Plusia festucae. The sequence continues at coordinate 1,975,304 of OX494460.1, forward strand.
CACGGCAATCAAACAAGCCAAAATCCAAAATATTAACCTGTAGATTTATTATAAAAATCAATAAATTCTCTCTAAAAAACATGGTAAATTAAATTCCATCCTGTACTAGAAACAGATTCATTACAAGAATAAAATTTTGTAATTTCAAACTTAAATTTTTTCAAAATCAAAAGCATTTTTTCCTTAAAAACCTCAAGAAGGCACTCAGGAAACATTATATACTTATCTAATGATTCTAGGTGCACGGTTCCAAAGTGTCCTTCCCATTAAGAAGAACCGTTCTTGACACAAAATATTAAAAATAATCTTATCTCTATAATGCAGTTACTTGAAATTTAATTAGAATGTCAAAATTGTCTTCAAAATGAATGTTTGTATTGTTTATCTATTGCACCAACAGTTCAGATGGTGAAGTTCAAAAAAAGTAATAACATTAAATTATGAAATAAGAGGAATCTTCAATTCATGTGTGTAGTCTGATAAAGATTACACTTATTAGAACCTAAATAAATATCTAATTACATACAAAAATAAACTATTTAAAAGTAATAATTGATCAAATCTTTTTGTATTTATCTGTAAATAAATAATGCTACAAAAGTAAACTTTTAATTCAGTTTTGACATCAGTTCGTGATAAATATAATTATAGTGAACTTTTTTGCCTTAATTGTACTACACTACGAGAAATCTAAATTGACAAATGAAGTAAACAATTATTCGGCAAGAGCGTCAAGCTTTTATTAGTTAAGTTGTTTTTATTATGCGTTACCGTTAGGTTGTTTTCAATACTTTAACTGAAATAAAATCTAATAATTTATGTGTCTGTTTGACCACAAAGGTTTTAAATAAACTTTATTTTTTAGAAAAACTTACCATGGAATTTATAAGTTAATCCAATGTTGACCCTTCAGTATTGCAATAAATATTTTAATAACTTTTTTACTGTGTACACAAAAATACACCAAAACTAATCTAATAGTTTGAGTTGTAAAGAACTTTGTGGTTTATAGTAATTAGCATGAAGTAATAGGTAGACAATGTTACATTCATGTTTTCCATTTACTCCTTTAGTGGTTGTCAAACAAACAGTGTTAGGGCAGTTGCACACCTACATTATTGCAATATTATAGTAAAAATAATAATGACAATAATGTTTGTTGACAACATTGATATATCTAAAACAATTTTTAAATAAATCGATTTATAATTATGTACCTACTCGCAGGTAGACGGGACGAACTTGCTTAACTAGCTATGCCCCGCGGTTTCAACCACTTAAGTGGTCCTATAAACATGTATTTTTTAATTTAATATCTATTGTTCTTTATACAGCGTGTAACAAAAACCCTGTCCGATCCCTGAGGGTATTATTCGGTATCGTACTGCGAACACATATACGTAGCCATTTAATGGATTGGAGAATAAAATTTTTTCGCAGTCAAAATATTTATATTCAAATAAAAACTGATCCAACGCAACAGCTGAACAACTGACCGCTCCTCAAAGGTCACGTACTTACTACCTACAGTTTGGTGTAAAAGAAGCCGCCAATGCGAGACGGTTCATGAACTACCACGAATACGCCTTTATTGAATCTGACAGGGGTTTTGTTACATGTTGTATTTATTCTGCTAGTCGGGATGGAATCGATTCTAAAAAATCAAGAATCATGAAAATCGATTCACCCGTTCTCGAGTTTTAAGTACCTACTGTTACAAACACGTCTTTTTTTTATCTAAATTGTAAAAATACTCATTAAAAAATGCGAAAGTTTAAAATCCACCTATTAGAATCTCTAATTTAAAAGTATTTAATTCTAAATACTTATAATAGGTACTAACTAAATTCACTAAACTTATTAGATAGATTAATTTCTTTGATACATGTCAAAATGCTCGAATACGTGTCAATTTAGGATTCAAAATGGAAAACAATAAAACATACATAAAATGCCGATTGGCGCTATAATGTATTCCAATAATTTAATACTTGAGATATCGAACTACCTACTATATTTCATAATAAATAAATTATGTTTCTTTCTGCACTTATATGAACTCAATGAAGCTGTTGTATAACACGCCTTAATTTGGGGAATTCCTCGCAGTTTCAACTGAACTTTCAGTGTGAACCGCAGTGTGAACACCTCCGGTTAATGTTAAGATACGTACAAAAACCAAGAATAAAGACTCAGAGTAAATAGAATATTTGTGTAAAAATATGTAAGGCTTTATAACTTTTGATTTACTTTGTTTGGATAAATAAATGTTGCTATGTAAATAAATAGCTATCACTAATAGACCAGGGCCGAAGCCTTCAAAATTTGTAAAAAGTGAAAAAAAATTACAGTAGGATGAAACCAATTAGAAAAGGAAGGGAATATGATAAAAATTAAAGAAAAAATAAATTACGGTCGATCCGAGTTCGGGAAGGGGGGGAGGGGGGGGTTTTAAGGGTAAAAAATGGTTTATCTTGATTTCCAGCAAAACTACAAGTCCTATGGAAAAAAGTCAAATGGCAAAGTTGTAGGTAATAAAAAGATCTACAACTTTTGTATTTACACTTTTTTCACATAACCTCAAAATGTATGTGAAAAATCCAAAAAACCAAGATTTTGGTTTTTTATTTTTATCTTTTTCAAAAATATTTTTTTTTTCACGAAATTTGGTGAAAACTTACCTTTTTATGTCCCAAATACGCTGTAATTTATTTGATTAAAAATATTTATTTTTTCACCTTATTTTGAATTAATATAAAAAAAACACCCTAATTTTCAATCGAAAATTCACCCGTCAAAATATCAGCTTTTTTCAAAAAGTATGGAGGGTTTTTGTTCGTTGAAATCTCTACTTTCTGATGGTGTAAAAAAAATAATTAATTTAAAAAAAATACATTACTATAGTAAATGTTCTCAGAAAATGAATAATCACTATGTACAATTTCATCAAAAAAATGTAGTAGTTAGCCTGAGCACAGGCTCTGACTGCTTCACCGGACTTTTGGCGAAAAGCCTCCAGCCAGAGCTATGGACAAACTAACTACAATAGTCAATATATTTATTGTTTATCACAGGTGTATAGTAAGATGTTACATTAATTATATTTATATGATCACTGTAATATACCCTTAGGGTGTACAATATTTGAAATTTAGTCTACAGAATACAAATAATTATTTTAGATAGGTACTAACAGTTCATATAATATCAATAATTACAATTTAAAAGGTCAGTCAGAACGTAAACACATAACATTATTAGTATTAGATATCATTAATTTATTTATTACATTACATTATTATATAAACTTATCATTAAAGTATTCGTTTACAGTATAATAAGATTTAGAAGTCAGGAAAGTTTTTAACTTATTCATAAACATATTTATATTTTCAGTTCTTTTTATATATTTTGGTAATTTATTGTAAATTTTTACTCCCATGACGAATATACTCTTACTATAAATACTAGTTCTACATTGTATGGCCGAAAGTTGGTCTTTTTGTCTAGAACTTTTGAGCGTCTCATAGTCTTTAATGTTACTTCTTACCAGGTTTGCTGCTTCATAAATATAAATACCAGGTAAAGTGAGAAGTTTTAATGTTTGAAATAAGGGTTTGCAAGTATCTGTCTGTTTAATTCCACACATACTACTACGTTAACACGGGTGTTGCTCCGTATTGTTGTACAAAATTTGTAGGTAGGTAACAACTACTTAATTATGTATTCTATGTAAGTACTTTATACCAGTATTTTTTTAACTTAATTTTAAAAATTAATCTAGGGTGGGAGGGTGTAACATTTACGTTACTATTGTTTGTAATACGCTACGGCCATCGCCGGCAAGGGTGTTATATAATAATATGTCGGTTGTGGTTTCTTTTGCTACCTTTTGTCTTCTTTATTTTTCGGGTCGGTATCGTGCGATCACTGCTACCATGCTGTTTTAAAAAATTTGATCGCGGCGCTTTCATGAACTGCTTGGTGGTGGGCAGCTTTACGTCACAGTGCAGCTGCAAATCACGAAAGTAACCAGGAGCGCCTATGACTCTTTGCATGAAAATGAATTCTCTTCTTACAGGTAAGAGAGAGAGAGAGAGAGAGAGAGAAAAAGTTTGCACTTGTTTAACATACAATGAAGTCGGCTGAGATGAAAGGTAAGTTTCCGATCAAGGATAATACTGTTGTGTTTGGCTTGCGGCTCCCAAGAGTTAGGCTTCCCAAAGAAGGTTATGGGTGGAGGGAAAGTGGAAGGCTGCAGATTCTTACTGAACAGGACAGCTGCGCTCTTGGTAGGATTGATTTCGATTCTCCATTTGATGAACCACCTCCTGAGGGTCGAGACCGCGGCTTGGAGAGTTCGACCTATCGCTTTGGGATTGGTACCTGTATAAAAGATGTATATAGGTCGGCATACAAAGCTACATGGGACTTACCAACGCGGAGAATGTCACTGGCGTACCTATGGCGTGAATGAGGGGGAGAGAACTACGATTTTTGCAGGACTCCGGCTCGAATTGGGTGAGGGGAGAGATGAGAGTGTACCCTCTATGCGATGGCGAAAGGAGCGATTCGACAAAAAGTATTTTATGATTTGAACAAGACGATATGGCACCACAAGTTGGTAAAGCTTGAAGATCAAGCCATGTCGAAGACCTTTTTCTGTATTGAAGTCATTTATTCAATTATCTTTGCATCTTAAGTAAATATCTTAATACTAATATGTTAAGAAATTAACTAGAAGCAGGAGTTGATCCAAAAATTCTCAAAACCTTGTCTCCAACTTTTTTTCTGTAAACTCATCAGCTAATAAAACCTAGATAGTTCGTATATAAGTATTGATTCATTTTGAATTTAAAAACCCTGATGCAAGAGCCGGAGTAGATACTTACCGTATCTACTCCGGCTCTTGCTTAGTTATTTATATATTTTAGGTACTAATGGTTCATGCTAATGCAAATTTTGTGGGTCACAATAACTGGTGAGAATAAAATTCGTGAAAATGGACGAAATTTCGAAACGTTTCCTGTTTCTCTCTCTAACATAAGAGCGACTTTATAAGCCAAAAGGAAGCAAATCAAGCAAATACTACATTCAGTTCGATCGCTTTAGTTATTATTCTGCTCAGATAAGAACTCACATCTAACTTATTTTGAGCGGGCATCTCCTCATGTTTACTTAATACGAAGAAATGTCACATGTCACTGACCTACTCTGACAAGTGACATGACAGTACTGTGATACTGTCTGACTGACGTTATTTTGCATTTTGCAAAGTTGCAAACTCGATCAAAGTTTGTAGAGTCGGTGCTCTTTGGATGCAAAGATTTTACGAATCGTTATTTTTACGAAAAATAACAATCAAATTGTAAATTACGAATTATTACGAACATTATGTGTTTCTATTTAAACTAAGAAGTACTTTTGAACAATGTGAGATAGCCGATTACGGTGTAATCTTGTGTGTAAAAATGTAATCCTACAAACATGTATTGGATTTTATGGATCGAATTACAGTGTTTTAAAAACATTATTTTTAATCGTTTCGCAAGAAACGAGGTGTTGTGTTCTTGTTTAACAGTTTATTAGCCACTGTATGTACAACACGTAAGTATTTGATTAATTAAATGATGTTTATCGAACACTTGATAACCTCTTAAGTTTAAAGGCATACAAGCAGATTGCAATTACTGAAGTTTTAATTGTTTAATGAGGTATTTAAGACTGAATTCTTCAAGTACTACTTGTGAAAGTCCTATGTCTATATTCTTCAGGTATATATGAGTTAAAAGTAACTTAATCTAACATGAAAATGACAACACTTGTGCACTCTTTGTTGTTATACTTTTAGTATTATTATATTTTATACAAAATTTTATTGAGAGAGTAGTACATCTTATAAAATCACACTGAACCTTATTTCACACAATGTCAGCAGAATCAAAGTAAATTACATACATAATTATGTCAAATTATTATTTTTAATTTTGTATTTTCATTTTTTTTATTAAAATATTTATATTTAGCCTTATGTTTGATATTGTTTATGGGTTTGTACTGAGTATTCTACTTAAATGTATGCTTATTCTTGTAACCTTCTAAATTACATCTTGAGGATTTTTTTTTTCTTTTTTGGAACTATTAAATAATTTTAATATTGACTTCCAGATGTGCTCTTAGCCCTTTTTCTGATATACATAACCTTTTAGTTACACCCTGTATAAATAAAGGTTACCTTGTAACTACCCTACCTTAAACAAAGCTACTTATAGTGATGGATATGAATGTAACATTGTGAGAGACTGGTGCCTGAGGTAAGTTTAGAAAAAACCTGTATTACATGTCACTAGAAAATATAAATACAGTGAAGCCTGGTTAATTGGGACCTCAAGGGACCAAGGTTTTTGTACCATTTAAAGAGGTTTTCATTTATCCAGTTTTCCAATTAGACAGGCTTGAAATTTTGTTGTCTCATTTACAGAGGCTTTCATTATTAGGAATAGGAATTATAATAGGAAGCTTTAATTTTTCAGATGCTGATAATGTGTGCTATTTACATTTGGGCAACTTTTTATTCTCTTGTTTGTAGACACAATATTTTACAAGGCATGTAAAATATTGTGTTGAAACCTGTCCCAATCTAATAAATTGTCTCACTTATAAAGGGAATTGAGCTCCTGAGTCCTAATTATAGAGGTAAACCTCGAAAAAATCTTAGAAATCAAATCTCATTTAACCTGGTTCATAAAGTCCCATTAATCCACTAAATACACACACATACATACACAGGCCCCTAAATGGTATAGGTAAATAGATTTAATTTGTAATTCCTTAGCGCGGGCGTCAGTTAAAAAAAAATAAAAAAAAAGTAAAAGAAATGGTGGGATTTGAACCTGCGACAATATGACTGCAAGTCCGATGCCCTAGCCATTACCACCGCTTTCAATTTGCCAAATTATTCAACTTTGTTATTTCCACAGCACATCATGATGGAAGCATCTTGCTCCCGGTTCACGGCAGCCGAGGGCGGCGCCCGGTTGGCTGCCGCAGCTGCCACGAAGAACATCCTGGCTGTTGAGTATGCCAGCTTCATACCAGTCCGGCTGCTGTATGAAAAGGCTTATCAGATAAGAGGGTAAGTGTTGTACACTGGATTATTTTTATGGAGTGCGTATATTCAACGAGATAATCAGGTGCATAAAACTGAACAACTTTTCTCAAGAAACATAGGTCGAAATCTTAAATTTGAAGATCATGTTTTCATGCAAACATAAGTCACGTGACCTGTCACTTTGTATGAAAAGTTAATTTTCTATTTTAAGATTTCGATCTGTTCCCTGGGGAAAGTTGTTCGGTTTTATGTACGAGTCTTACCAGATTCCACTGAAGCCGAGCAGAGCTGCCTATCTGATCTCCACCACCCATTTTATTTGGGCCTGTTGGTCTAGTGGTTAGTGACCCTGACTGCTAAGCCGGAGGTCGTGGGTTCGATTCCCACCCAGGACAAATCTTGGTGTGATGAGCACGATCATTTGTTCTGTGTCTGGGTGTTATTTATCTATAATATGTATGTATTTAGAAATATATAAGTATGTTTATCAGTTGTCTGGTTACCATAGTACAGGCTCTGCTTAGTTTGGGATCAGATGACCGTGTGTGAGATTGTCCCAAGATATTTATTATTTATTTATTTATTGCACAATATCCCATGGTAAGACTGGTTGTCTGAATTGTAATGAGTATGGCACAGTTTTAGATCCCGAGTTAACTCAACCGATGGTTAAATATGCTAACTAATTGTTTCAAACTTTGGTAGAACGCATTTATTCATAATATTTTATCCTAACAAATGATTAATTAATTAACTCTCCAACTTATTTGACTATTTAATAGACTAACAATTGATAAAAAATACGTTTTGAAAAAATATGTTAGCATAACCATTGGTTGAGTTAACTCGGAATAAAAAAACTGAGACTTAGTGTAAGCCTTAGCCATTTTTCTCCCCATTCAGCCCCATATTTCCTCGTAAGTCCAAAATTGTCTTATAATTTTTCTAGATCGCTTTTCGACGGCAAGAAGCGGTCCATCTACATAACCAGAGCCACCAGAGTTCCTGTCGTGACGTTCGAGCTGAACATTCTCACTGACCTGGCTACGGTCTCCGCCCAGGAGTATGCTGAGGACTTCGACTGGACCGCAGAACTGGAACAAAAGGAGGTATTGTTAATCTTTCGTGTGGTAAATTAAGAATAGGGTTCAAAATCATAATATTTTAAGCTATTGCATAGCTTTTATCGCGGGCTTTGAGCGCGGCGACCGAATCAAGAAATTCCGTAACGAAAATAAACCTAACACCCCCCACTCCGCCTAGCATGTAGCTCGGCCGAGCGTTCGCTTAACGTGTATGTATATCGTACGACTGTACGAAGCTCGCACGGATCAAGACGAGCTGCTCCGAAATAAGACGAATACGTAAGCAGCTGTTTGTGAGAAAGTATAAAGGTGTATAGGTATCTATCATATCACTCACTGTTAGATAGCTCACTTATTGAAGAAGGCTATAGGCTATAATTTGCCGCGATAACCGACGCCCATGTGGGCGGAGCCGCAGGCCAAAGCTAATTATGAATAAAATATAGCCATGGTCCATGGTGTAGTAAAAATGCAACTCAGCACAATTGATGGAAACTTGCTACTTTCCACCTTAAAGTGTCAGCAGCATGAGACTTAACGGCGGCTTCAAACTGATTGACGTTTAAGTATTCGACCTTTCTATATAAATACAAGGAAGTAATATATCTTGGGACAAAACGGCCATCTGATCCCAAACTAGGCAAAGCCTGTATTGTGACAACCAGACAAATGATAAACATACTATACAACATGTAACAAAACCCCTGTCGGATCCAATAAAGGCGTATTCGTGGTACAGTTCATGAACCGTCTCGCATAGGCGGCTTCTTTGTCACAAAACAGTAGGTAGTAAGTACGTGAACTTGGAGGAGCGGTCAGTGTTGCTGTTGCCTTGGATCTGTTTTTTATTTTGATTTAATTATTTTGACTGGGGAAAAATTATAATCTCCAATCCATTAAATGGCTACGTATATGTGTTCGCAGTACGATACCGAATAATACTCTCAGGGATCGGACAGGGTTTTTGTTACACGCTGTATATAAGTATGTTAATCAGTTGTCTGGTTGTCTGTATAAATATATACATATAGATAAATTACACCCAGTCACAACAAATGATCGTGCTCATCACACAAGATTTGTCCTGGGTGGAAATCGAACCCACGACCCGGCTTAGCTGTCAGGGCCACCAATACCGACAGACCCGTCGATAATAACGAAATGATTATGTTAGCTTTTAATCCCTTGTAATAAGGTTTAAAATAACTTAACTAGCCTTTAAAAAGTTGTTTTTTTTCAGGTTTTAATATGCACTTCATCAGTATTGAAGAGGATACTTGAAGACGAGATCCTAACCATATCCAACATCAACATAATGATTATTGAAAGCTGTCACTTGATATACACAGACGAAGATTTGCAATATGTAAGTATGAACAAAGGTCGACTCGGAGAGGGATGGAAATGGGAACTATATTTTCTATCACCAAAATTTATATTTGTCATCAAGTTGTATCACCTAATAAATAGATCTATCGCCACGAAATATTTTCGTTCTCAGATAAACAAAAATTGTTCCCAGGTATGAATTATCAAATTAATGTTAATATATGTGTAAAATAAGAGATCGATAACCAATGAAATTATATTGCATTACATGAATATAAACTTCGTTCTTATAATAACAGTTTTGTTACTTAAATAATAGCTCTGTGCTCAGAATGGTAGATCTGTCACCAAATAAATCGATTGTCACCAATACAGTAGTAACATTTTATTTCATAATAGTAGGCAAGTAAAGATATAGGTTAGGTTAGATTACAACTGCGACCCCCCACGCACGAGCCGAGCGAGCGAAGCGAGCGTGCCGCGGCAGCGGCCGGCGAGTGCCAGAAGCGACTTGCTATGTTTTTAGTAGTTTTTACTTGTCCATTACAGATAGGTTAGGGGGTAACATAATATGATTTATTGGTGATCTCTTTAAATTAGTTTGCTTAAATACTTATTAGGACACACCTATTATAATACATACAAAAACATTTATTTGGTACTAGACCTTATATCTCAGGATTTTAGGTGATTTATTGTGAAACTGATTTTGCATTGTTTGGTGACTACATTTTGGTGACAGATCTACTATTTTGAGGACAAACCCTATTATTTAAGAAACACAAAACTAATTAAATTGGTGATAGCTTAAATGATACCCGATGGAAATGACACTGACTTGATATACTTATCGTACATACTAATAATAATAATCAGGATGGTACAGTTGACATATTATGTCGGGCATGTCACTGTCTGGGTGAGTCTTTAAGACATATAGTTTCGGGTTGTTCTCGTCTTGCTAACGGCGAATACTTGCACAGGCACAACCAAGTGGCCAGGATTATCCACTAGCAGCTTGCTTTGAAATACAAGCTTGTAGAATCTGAGGTGCCGTACTACAGGTATGTGCCCGACCCAGTTCGCGAAAATGGTCGTGTCACATTGTACTGGGAGCGATGTATCATTACTGACAGGACTATTGTAGCCAATAAGCCTGATATAGTGGTGATAGATCGATCAGAGCGCCGAGCAATGATTGTTGATATCACTATCCCTCATGACGAGAATCTCGTGAAAGCCGAAAAAAAAAAATTTGGACTTAGTGCACGAGGTTGTCGACATGTGGGAGGTGGACTCAGCAATCATTGTCCCGATAGTCGTGACAGCCAACGGCTTAATAGCTAAGAGCCTCGACCAACACCTCAGGAGGCTCTCGTTAGGCGTCTGGGTCAAGGGTTTGATTCAGAAAGTGGTACTTCTCGACACGGCGCGTATCGTGAGGAGGTTCCTCTCTCTGGAGCCCTAACCACCGCAGCCTGGACCTTGTTCCCGATGCCGGTTGGGGACTGCTTTTTAAATTTTTAAAATGTATATTTTTTTAGTAGTATATATTTAAAAATGTAATGTATATGTGTATTTTAAAATAAAGGAAATAATAATCATATTTCCGGACACCTCACACACGGTCATCTGATCCCAAACTAGGCAGAGCCTGTACTATGGCAACCAGACAACTGATAAACATACTTATAAATATATTTCTAAATACATGCATATTATAGACTAGCTGTTGCCCGCGGCTTCGCTCGCGCGTAAAGAGTAGTATTAAAAGGTAGATGTATTCTGTGATTTTCAAAGTAAGAAGAATGTATAAATTTTTTTATCTAATATTATGGCGTTAAAATAATACCTAATAAAAGTAAAGTAAGTAGCAAAAGCATTTGTGTTATGGAATCGGAGACAAAAAAGGTACCATAAACACCCAGACTCCAGACTATGTATAAAAGTGATTTTCTACATGGACCCGTCCGGGGATCGAACCTGGAACCTTAGAGCTGGCGACACCTTAAAAACCGGAGTGAACGCCACTCGACCACGGGAGTCGTCATTATAGATATGTCTTAGATGGTCATTATCTTATCTATTTATCTTTTCATCTGTCTATCTTTGAGAATACTGAACTTCACATACCAACTATTTCAGCCCCTATTTCACCCCCTTATGAGGTAGATTTCACTTAGGGGTAGATTTCTAAAATCTCGGAAATACATCTTATTTATTTCTAACTAAAAACCCTTGTATGAAATTGAATGTGTCTATCTTTGAAAACGACACAATTCATATGCCTACAAACTTCCAACCCCTTTTTCACCCTCTTAGGGGGATGATTTTTAAAATCGCTGAAATACATCTTTATTTATTTCTATTCAGAAACCCGTATACGATATTTCATGTGTCTATCATTGAAAATACCGAACTTCCCATACAAACTTTCAACCCCTATTTCACCCCCTTAGGGGATAGATTTTCAAAAGAAAAGTAGCCTATAGCCTTCCTCAATAAGTGGACTATCTAACAGTGAAAGAATTTTCCAAATCGGACCCGTACTTCCTGAGTTTAGCGCGTTCAAATAAACAAACTCTTCAGCTTTATAATATATAATAATATAATAATATATGCATATATAGTATAGATAAATAATTATAGTATCTTAGCCGTGTCACAGATTAATAAATAGTTACTTGGCCGTGTGCAGCGCCCCTTATTGAACTCCACTGCGGGTGACGTAACCTACGACAAACTTATTATTTGCGGTTGGTACAGTATTCGGGTCTAGGGATCGAACCGCAAAATTAAGTTTGTTTTTTTTTGTATATACTTTTCCGGGATAAAAACTACCCAGTGTGGTGCCCAGGATATTAAAGAACAATTATACCAAGTTTCATCGAAATCGAACCGGTAGTTTTTGCGTGATGCCTGAACAAACAGACAGACAGACAGACAGACAGACAGACAGACAGACAAAAATTTTTTTATTTACATTTTTGGGTTCGGTGTCGGTCTAGTAACACACCCCGCCATTATTTTTTTTGATATTTTCAATGTACAGAATTTTCACTTCTACAGATTTATTATAAGTATAGATTAACACCCAGACACAGAACAAATGATCGTGCTTATCACACAATGATTTTTCCTGTTTTTTACAGATAATGAAACAATACAAATCTAACCCTCAAGAAGATCAACCAATCATCTTAGCTCTCACATACCCCCTTTTCACATCTTCTAAAAGAGTAAAAGAGAGCGAAGATGAAGTTATGGGAGCCTATGAGAATTTGGATGATTTCAATATGTATGAGAAGTTGGAGTGGAAGATTGAGGAGTTGGAGCAGGAGTTGTGCTGTCAAATGGATCTGGCTGAAGATATTGATGGTGGGAAAAGGTGATATTCGTATTTATTTTATTATGTATGTATGTTGTTGTCGCATGGGCGAAAAGCTTTGAAGCTTTTAGCCTAATGGCTAGGGCGTCGGACTAGTGATCATGTGGTTGCGCGTTCGAATCCCACCCATTACGCTACCGACGTGAACCCACTCGTAACACAAGCATCTTAGCTTAACACGAAGGGTTAACGAGATTACTAGTAATGTGCGACCCACATTGCTAGGAATCGTTAAAAAAAAATATTTGTTAGCGAATATATACAGTCGTGGAAGACTAATAGGCATGCTGATTTTTGAAGTGAAAACTTCTAGAGTTTAAACTCGCGTCAGGGGTCACGTGACTGATCGAAAAATGTGCGTGTGAACTGAGGGACCACACTGGGAATTCGCGAAATGAAAATCCTAGGATTTAGTAGTAGGCTTAAAACAATTGTAGAACGAATCTGGGAATTTGTAAACAAATGTACTAAAAACTACGGCCCATAAAGTGTGGTCCCTCAGTTCTCACAGACGATCAGCCAGATCTCGGAAAGTATCTTATAAAAGAAGGTTTTGTGAATACAGACATTTAGTAAAGAATTTGTAAAGATATTTACTAAATAACAGACCACAAAGCATTAAAGATAAAAAAAGTATAACGACAGAACTGTGGTCCCTCAGTCCACATAACAAAGATAAATATTTTAGTGAATATTACTGAATAAAATTAATAAAACCGTTATTTTTCTACATAAAGTTCTAGTAAAAGTCTTAAAACATTATGTAAAAAGAAATGGAGCTTAAATATCGAAGCATTTTGAAGATAGCGATGATTAGAACTGGTCCCTCAATCCTCTCCTCCGCTGACGTATGTGCGTGTGCTAGCTTCTAGACGAGAGGAATATCAGAATATCTAGTGTACTTAACTTTTAGTAATAATTTTCTACTAAATAATAGGTATATAAAATTTTGTATTTCTTACCTCTAAGCTGAGATAATATTGTTGTTTTAATTCAATGAATATAGATAGAGCAGTGTGACCACACAATCAAACAAAGTATAGACAGTACTATGATACTTTATTTAATATATCGTTATTTAGACGAAACGAAAACAAGGTTGTACGGTTAATTTAATGCTATATTACATGTAGGGATTGCAATCCAGCGGCGTTTTCAATCCAGCTGGATTCTTGCTGGATTGACCTGAATCCAGCTGGGTCCAGCGCGGATCCAGCAAAATGTGGAACGAAAATAAAAAGACGACATTTTTAAGACTTTTTTTATTAATTTGTACTTCTTACGAAAATCTATGAAATCTTTCACTCATTTGGTGATATCTGATATCAATTTGCTTTGGTTTCTTAATCATTTGAGATCAAAAGAATCAACTTAAAATTAAATAACAAACATATAACCTCATATAACATTTTAGATAATGTTTCTAAGTAAGTAATATCTTATTACGTTTATGTTTAATGATAGGATAGGATAGAACGGCTAATCAGTAGCAATCAGTCTTACAAATTCTTTTAAAATTAACTACAAAAAAGGACCGTAATAATAATACTCTTTTAATCTTCAATAAATTTTTTGTATCAAAAGAAGCTCCGAAATAAGCTTCTCCGACTCGTTATTCGTTAATAATTACGCAGTATAAAATCTGACGATAAGAGACTGACTATGTCTTTTTTTTAATTCTCTGAAAGTAAGACCTTAAAAAACAAATTTTATCTATAGTCTTATCTCCCAACCTGCTTCGCACAGAACTGCATATGTAGTCGGCTGCTGAGAATGCCCTTTCGGCCTCTACACTGGTCGGTTTTAGGGTCATTAAATACTTATAAACCATAGATAAATGTTCACCTCGCACTCCTTCGGTCTCATAAACGCTCATTTCTTTTTTCAGGACCTTTTCGTAATCTAATGGACCACTTGGCTTTTGTTTATTAAAGTGCTCCTTCTCTCTTTTAAGTTCCATCTCGAGCTCTTGCTCTAAAGTCTAAAATGGCGGCAACTCAAAACTAAACAATAGAAATTGATACGTTTGCGGATCCGCATCGCTGGATTCAGCACTGTATGCTGGATCCAGCATGTTTAAAAAGGCGCTGGATCCAGCTGGATTGCCGTATGCTGGATCCGGCAATTGCAATCCCTAATTACATGGCTTATGTGTAATTAATAAAAAGTAGATTACAAAATTAACTAATCACTTATTATAATACTTTTATTTAAGTAAGTGAAATTTAGACGTAGCTTAATGAATATAAGTATATTTGTTGGTCAGTACATTCAATAAGTTTGAGATGTTGATCATCATAGCAAAAGAAACGCTCATTCATAAAATAGTGACATCGGTAATGGCCAAGACCGCCTGGAATAAATGCTGGAATTCAGATGCGCCCATGATTTTGTAGGTTTTGGAGCCCAACGTGCTCGTGCGCGCCGCCATGCCGAACACTCTAGTTTATGTCTCCCGCCTACACTTCTCAGTTAAGGCGGAGAACATTGCAGAGTACGTGCGCCAGAAGCTGAAGTACTCGCCGAGGGTGCAGGAGCTGGAGTCGCGCCGCAACGTCAACTTCAAGGCGTTTGTGGTGCGAGTACCAAACTGCTACCTGCAGCACATCATGTCTGAAGACTTCTGGCCGCAGGGCGTGATGTTCCGCCGCTTCCGCGGACAAGTACCACCGGAACGCACTAAGACGTAGTGCATGGAAGTTTTTACTAACATAATTTTAAGTTTTAAACTAACAACTTTTATAATATATGTATTAGTTTACAAGTTTTGATTTAATTTATGTATTTTATTACTATGGGCCTAGTTGCCTGAAATAAATGGTTATTATTGTTATTGTTATTGGTATTATTACTAAGAGAATTTTTATCAGTGCCAGTCAAAATTCAAAATTGAATGTACTGACCAACAAATATACTTATATTCATTAAGCTACGCCTAAATGTCACTTACTTAAATAAAAGTATTATAATAAGTGATTAGTTAATTTTGTAATCTACTTTTTATTAATTACACATAAGCCATGTAATATAGCATTAAATTAACCGTACAACCTTGTTTTCGTTTCGTCTAAATAACGATATATTAAATAAAGTATCATAGTACTGTCTATACTTTGTTTGATTGTGTGGTCACACTGCTCTATCTATATTCATTGAATTAAAACAACAATATTATCTCAGCTTAGAGGTAAGAAATACAAAATTTTATATACCTATTATTTAGTAGAAAATTATTACTAAAAGTTAAGTACACTAGATATTCTGATATTCCTCTCGTCTAGAAGCTAGCACACGCACATACGTCAGCGGAGGAGAGGATTGAGGGACCAGTTCTAATCATCGCTATCTTCAAAATGCTTCGATATTTAAGCTCCATTTCTTTTTACATAATGTTTTAAGACTTTTACTAGAACTTTATGTAGAAAAATAACGGTTTTATTAATTTTATTCAGTAATATTCACTAAAATATTTATCTTTGTTATGTGGACTGAGGGACCACAGTTCTGTCGTTATACTTTTTTTATCTTTAATGCTTTGTGGTCTGTTATTTAGTAAATATCTTTACAAATTCTTTACTAAATGTCTGTATTCACAAAACCTTCTTTTATAAGATACTTTCCGAGATCTGGCTGATCGTCTGTGAGAACTGAGGGACCACACTTTATGGGCCGTAGTTTGTAGTACATTTGTTTACAAATTCCCAGATTCGTTCTACAATTGTTTTAAGCCTACTACTAAATCCTAGGATTTTCATTTCGCGAATTCCCAGTGTGGTCCCTCAGTTCACACGCACATGATCGAAAATACCTAAGACGCGGCGCAGGACGCTTGTGGGAGTGTGAGATGTCATCCGGTATCAGCATAGAAAAAATATTTCAATGGGTGTCAGTTGCGTTAAGGAATCAGAGACAACTAAGCTACCACAAACACCCAGACCCGAGACAATGTAGAAAAGTGTTTTTCTTCATTGTCTGGGGATCAAACTCGGGACCTCAGAGCAACCGACATCTTGAAATCCGGTGTGAACGCCACTCGACCACGGAGGTCGTCAATTTATTGAATGTTCTCTGTTCTAGAATGTCAGCATCTGTCATGAAGCCGCGGGAACTCCTCATAGAGTTTAGCTCTAAGCCTTCTGATGATGAACTGCCCCAGCTGTACAGGATCTTGGAGCAGTTCATGAGGGAGAACGTCCAAGAGGCTTTGAGTTTTATTGAGGACCATAGGTAAGTGTACGAATCTTTTTTTTAAGGGGTCTTTTGTTATTTTATCTGTTTTGCATCGACAATATCACACATTACAAACTAGTAGCGCCATCTACCATAAAGAAAATAAGACTACATGTTCGTTTAAAAAAAAAATATTCACACGTCCTTTCTTCGGGTTTAAGTTAGACAAAATTTTATCATTTTTGACTGAGTGGTTTAGCATTGTAAGTGGACATTTACTTTCAAATTTATTTTAAATTATAATGAGGAAATTTTTCGATTTTTCGATTTTCGTAAACATAAATGAGCTGCTAAGCCGGGTTCGATTCCCACCCATGATAAATTTTGTGTGATGAGCACGATCATTTGTTCTGTGTCTGGGTGTTATTTATCTATAATATGTATGTTTTAGAAATATATAAGTATGTTTATCAGTCGTCTGGTCACCATAGTACAGGCTCTGCCTAGTTTGGGAGCACATGGCCGTGTGTGAGCTGTCCCAAGATAATTATAATTATTAATAAACTATTGGTCCGCAGACACGATCCAACTGAGATTTACGGCGAAGAACTGTACGAAGAATTCATGAACATTCCGGATCCCACCATCGATCCCAAACAGATTTTCAAGCAGTTCCTGTATGTACTGGACCAATTAGGTGAGTTTTAATTAACAGCTGGATAATGGCCTGTTGGTCTAGTGCAGGAGTCGACAACCTGCGGCTCGCGAGCCACATGCGGCTCTTTGGATGTGAGGCTGCGGCTCTTTAGTTCCATTCGCAAATATTATTTATTTTATAAAAAAAATGTTCTGAAACGATTAACGAGGTTTAGGCATTATTTCTATCTCTCAGCTAGATATTTTTCTTATGAATAAATAGATTACTTTTTTTTTAATAACAAACTTTATGAAAATATAGAGGCTATTTATTGTTGGCAAGAAAATTTGTGGCTCTTTGAAAACTTGAAATTTTGTAAATTGTAATTTTTGGCTCTTCCGACTCGAAGGGTTGCCGACCCCTGGTCTAGTGGTTAGTAACCCTGGCAGCGAAACCGGAAGTTGTGGTTTATGTTGAAAAATGGACTAAATATATAAATTTGTTTATTCAGGTCCTTACGCAGCCGACAAAGCAGCATTCACCCTACTAATGAAGTTAGAAAAGTTAAAAATAAAGATTCCATACGAAAGACACTTTTTACTACTATGCCTATGTACCACAGTATTCGTCAAAATACGTTGTTACGCCGACTATCTTTTTAACCAAATCGATGATGAATGGGAGAAAATTAAAACTTTTTCATCAACAAAAGTCTTAAGATTAGGCGAAATCCTCGAGAAATTCCAACCGCCTGAAATACAAAATTATAACGGCGTACATAGGAAGGATAGTGGAGTAAACAGCCAGGATAGTCAGGACAGTGCGGATAGTCAGACGAAAAGTTATGTGGCAGATGAAATTTCTTTAAAAACTAAGAAAATGCTAAGCGATATAGATGAGTGCGACTTTACTAGTTTGGGCAACAAATTGGAAGATAAAGTCAATACTTACGTTTGTAATTTAAAAGAGATATACGACTATCCCACTGAAAATATCACAAGTCCAAAATCTGGTACCGTAAGTGAGACGGATAGTTCCAAAACTGAGATTAATCCCGCCGAAAGCTCTACAGTTAATTCAATAAGTAAATCGGATACTCAATATAACACAAATACTCTGAAAGACAACACTAGTGTCATAATTGAACAGGATAGTTCATCAGTTACTTCCAAAAATACGACTGAGAGTTCTATAAGTGAGTCGGATACTAAAATAAACGAAACAAGTACTGCAATGAATGACGAAAACATTGAAACAATAAGTACAAACGATTATACTACCAAAATGAATATCTCAACCGATTCTGTAACGCCTGATAGTGGTATAAGTGGGCCGGATAGTAGTATAAGTGGGGCGGATATTAAAGGAAACGAAATTGTGCCTCAGAAGGGACTCCTAGGTTTTACTAGGAGGACGGGGCATAGATTACGTGGGAGGCCAAGGGTGCAACGGAATAATGCGGCGAGAGTGCTTCAAATGCAGCAGAATCCGGATGCGTTATGTGGGATAGTGTATATGAAAGAAGCTCTGATGGCGAAGATCATGTTCATGATTATTGTGGTGAGTTTTATTATTTACCTAAGCGTATAAAACCCTAACTGTTAATACGTTAAAAAAGAAGCTTAAGGAATTTCTATGTAAAAACGGGTACTACATGTCAATGACTGCACGGATAGCCAAGTGGTATAGGTCACCACGCTAATTACCACTGTGCGAGACGTGCTGCGGGTTCGATCCCGCGAGCAGAGTCGTTTAAAAAAAATAATAATCCTACTAATATTATAAATGTGAAAGTCTGGATGTTTGTTTCTTAAACACACAAAAAATTGGCATGCATGTAGCCTTTGACATGGAAAAGAACAGGCTACTTTTTACCCTGATTCCTTAAGTAGTTCCCGAGGGAACATTGAAAATTGTTTCCGTGCTAAGCCGTGGGCTTATAGCTTTGAAATTTGATATTTTTCTCTATTACAGCGCAAGCTATAACACGGTTGAAAATTTTATTCCAGTTTTCATTACTTTTACATTTTTCATTTAATTTTGGACCCAATTCTGAAGGTCACGCGGACGAAATCGCGGGCAGAAGTTAGTAATAATATAAGAGTGATTCTGTAATTGTATTGCGAATGTTTTTTTGGGTAGGACATGAACCGCTGTAACCCGCGGCTGTCGTACCTGTGCGCTCAGTACTGCGCTACAGACAGCGTCGCTGGTCCCGGCTCCGAGCCCCGCGAGTGCCAGCGACAGGGGAAGAAACAGGAGGAGGTTCTCAAGAAGTAAGCCGAATATACAGGGTGATTTGTAAAACACCATCAACCTACACCATCACCATCAACCCAACATCAATTTTTAAGCTATTGCATAACTTTTATCGCGCGTTTTGAGCGCGGCGACCGAATCAAGAAATTCCGTAACGAAAATAAACATAACACCTACAAATCGGTTACACCTATATCTACCCGCTTTATTATACTTCCTTACTCCAATCCCTGCATAGGTTGTCTGGAAGAGATCACAATTAGTGATAAGACCGCCCATTGTACCTATAATGTATTTTGTTTTTTCTGTAAACTTGTTTCGGTGTACAATAAAGAGTTATTATTATTACCTACGTAACATATATCGACTTCACAGATGAGACTTTATAATTTTTTTGTGTATTTGGTAGGTCCGAGAATAGGTTGTAGGCTATTTTTAAATACACTCCTGTTTGATAAGGGTGGCTCTCGCCATTTTTTTTTTAGTATGGAAAAACAACGTTTGACGGGGCAGCTAGTTATATATAATAGATATTACAGTACTTATTCATAATTAATACAGCATTAATTTAAAAAGAGTGCGTATATTCAACGAGGTAATCAGGTGCATAAAACTGAACAACTTCCCACGAAACATAGGTCGAAATCTTAAAATTGAAAGTCATCTTTTCATACAAACATAAGTCACGTGACCTGTTACTTTGTATGAAAAGTTCATCTTCCAATTTAAGATTTCGACCTATGTTCCTTGGGGAAAGTTGTTCAGTTTTATGCTCCTGATTACCTCGTTGAATATACGCACTCCTTTTAAATTAAACCTGTATTATTATACATGTATATTGTTACAGGTTTCGCATGCACGAATGTAATCTTCTTCTGGCAACGTCAGCATTGGAAGAGGGCATTGACCTCCCCCGCTGTAATCTTGTACTGAGATGGGATGTGCCACCATCGTAAGTATATACTTATTATACAGGGTAATAAGTTTCTTTACATAATTACTAAAATAATATATCTTCTAGTAATCTCGTTAACCCCTCGTGCTAAGCTAAGCTGCTTGTGTTACGAGTGGGTTCACGTCGGTAGTGTAATGGGTGGGATTCGAACCACCCGCAACCATATGATCGCAAGTCCGACGCCCTAGCCATTAGACTACCGTCGCTTCATAAATATACAACATGTAACAAAACCCCTGTCAGATCCAATAAAGGCGTATTCGTGGTACAGCTCATGAACCGTCTCGCATAGGTGGCTTCTTTGACACAAAACTGTAGGTAGTAAGCACGTGAACTTTGAGGGGCGGTCAGTGTTGCTGTTGCCTTGGATCAGTTTTTATTTTGATTTAATTATTTTCAATTGGGAAAAAAGATTATCTCCAATCCATTTAATGGCTACGTATATGTGTTCGCAGTACGATACCGAATAATACTCTCAAGGATCGGACAGGGTTTTTGTTACACGCTGTATAATAGACATATATAATAGATTATACAGGGTGATATGGAAATGCGTGGTCATCTTTGAAATACTATATTAACTTCGATCAGCTGATGATTAGTTTCTACGGTAAAGTCAATTTCACGAGAAGCGGTCTTAAATTATTAGTCCAAGCAGTTAACGTTGTTACGTGTAGGGTTAAGAGAGGCGTTATTTTTGAAATTCTTCTTCTGCCTTGCCTTTTCCCAAGCTATGTTGGGGTCAGCTTCCAATCCTACCGGATTTAGCTGAATACCGTATTTTACATGGAGCGACTGCCTATCTGACCTCCACAACCTATTGTTAGGTAATACAGTATTCCATAGTAAGACTGGTTGTCTGTGGTGTATTAAAGCGGCAGTAGCCTAATGGCTAGGGCGTCGGACTTGCGATCATGTGGTTGCGGGTTCAAATCCCACCGAGGACAAATCTTTGTGTGATGAGCACGATTATTTGTTCTGTGTCTGGGTGTTATTTATCTACAATATGTATGTATGTATTTATAAATATATAAGTATCTTTATCAGTTGTCTGGTTACCATAGTACAGGCTCTGCCTAGTTTGGGATCAGATGGCTGTGTGTGAGTTGTCCCAAGATTAATATAATATTATTTGTGACGTGAATTTTCTTTTTCTTTTCATTAAGGTATCGTTCGTATGGACTATGTCGAGGGCGAGCGCGTGCCTCCCGATCGACTGCCGCCCTCTTGTGTAGCGACAACGCAGCTAGCACCGACATGTTGCTGCAACACGTCGCCATCTACAAGGAGCTGGATAAGGTAAGGGAATCTTTATATTATCCTACTATCCTATATCTATATACATAAAACAAAGTCGGGTTTGTTACAACACTTATAACTTGAGAACGGGTGGACTGATTTTCATGATCCTTGATTTATTGGATTCGTCTCTGTTCCGAATAGCAGAATAAACATTAATAACTATGGAAAATTTACTGTATAATTCACGGGAACGGGGAAAACTTACGTGGGTGAAACCGCGGGGCAAAGCTAGTATACTTATATAGGATATATACTTATGACGACCTCCGTGGTCGAGTGGCGTACACACCGGTTTTCAAAGTGTCGCCAGCTCTGAGGTCCCGGGTTCGATCCCCGGACGGGTCAATGTAGAAAAATACTTTTCCTCATTGTCTCGGGTCTGGGTGTTTGTGGTACCTTCTTTGTCTCTGAATCCATAACACAAGTGCTTTAGCTACTTACTTTGGATTCGGAGCAATGTATGTGATGTTGTCCACATTTATTTATGTTAATCCTACTAATATTATAAATGTGAAAGTGTGGATGTTTAGATGTTTGTTATTCAATCACGCACTGGCTGAACGGATTTGGATGAAATGTGATATGTTGCTCGTTCTACCTTCATAAATATAACAAAAATATGAAGGTAGAACGAGTAACATATCTTGTCAAGACGAATACCATCTCAGTCTGCCCGTGACCATGACACCTGCAAAGGTGTTGAAACGTTGGGAACTAAAATCAAAATAAATCGCGATAGAATCCGTTTAAAGTAGTTTTATTTCAATATATTAATATTGTTTGCCTTTACTGAATGTCAACTTACTTTTTATTGTAACACGTGAAACAGAAATTTTGATCCTTTTTAAGCTGAAATTAAATTGAATTCTTGTCGATTTACGACCACTATTGTAAACACGGCTACATATCAAGCTATACATTTCTAGTTTATGCTGACCTCACAGTGTAAGGAAATCCTATATAATGCGAGATCAGCTTATACTGGAAATGTATAGCTTGATGTTTAGCCTCTAGTCCTAGTAAAATACAGTATTTAGCTGAATCCGGTAAGACTGGAAGCCGACCCCTACATAGCTTGGGAAAAGGCTACGCAGATTATGATTATTGCTGATGATATAAATAGGTTTTATTTCTTTAACAGATAATAAGCAGAAAATGCGGCTGTGGGATTCAAAATGAACCGACACAACCCGAAGAAGATTACGCAGACTCTTTTACCACCTTCATTAAACCATACACACCTAGTGACGTCACAACCCAAATAAAAGATAAAGATAAAACCGAAAAGATAAAAGATACGAAAGATAAAGCAAAAGGTAACACTATAGCCGAGCGCATCGAAGAGGCTTTTAAAGTAAAAGATAAGAATTTAGATGTGTATGAAGATATTGATAGCTTTGACGAAAATGGTGCTAATATAGATTTAGTAAGGGATATGATTGAAAAAGACTGTATAGCTACAAATCTCAATGAAAAAGATAAAAAAGATCTTTTAAAAGATACGACTGATATAAAAGACAACGAAAGTGAGGATATGGAAGTAACTCAGAATGGTTATTTAGAAGACATTTGTTGTAAGAATGATTCAAATTATGATGATGATTTGAATAAAAATGATGATGTCATCGGTGTTGTTAATAAAATAGCAAATATTAACATCAATGATGAAATACTACATGACAGTGAAACAGGAGAAATCGAAGTTAAGAATTTATCGAGATTTGAACAAAAATTGAACAATATTGGTAAACAGAACATTCTAGAACCAGATAAAGATTTGAATAAAGAACCTACACCAACGGAAAACGAACCAGATTCAAAAATCGATAACGACGCAGTGTTGCCAAGTACTGAATTCGATCGCAATGACATTTTATCGAAAGTCTACTGCAATAAATGTTATAATGTAAAGATTAATAATGTATGTCTGTGCGTTAATGTTACTTTATATTATACTTTATTAGCTAAAAGTAATAGTAATAATAAAATTGTGAAAAGTGACAGCAAGAAAAGTGTGAGCGATGAGATTAGTGTTGCCAGCGTCGATTTGAGTACGGCCATTGCGCTTATAAACAGGTGAGTCCAATTAATATCATTTAACTAGCTCTTTCTTGTGGCTCTGCTCGCGTAGGCGTTGGTTAAAAAAGTACTAATACTGATAGAATTTTTCATATCTGATTTTCACATACAAGCAAACAAATAAACTCTTCAGCTTAGTACTATTAGTGTGGATACCAGACTATGAATATCCCACTGCTGGGGATAGGCCTCTTCTCATATAGAGAAGGAATGAGCATTGATCACCACCCTTGCTCACCGCTGGTGATTTCCGATACATTTTATTGGAATCCAGGTTTCCTCATGATGTTAAGCGGCGGTAGCCTTTGTGGTTAGGGCGTTGTACTTGCGATCATGTAGTTGTGGGTTCAAATCCCACACATTACACTACCGATGTGAACCCATTCGTAACACAGGCATCTTAGCTTAGCACGAGGGGTTAACGAGATTACTAGTAACTGCGACCCACATTGCGAGTAAT
The DNA here is from genome assembly GCA_950381575.1 of Plusia festucae. Classification (NCBI taxonomy): domain Eukaryota; kingdom Metazoa; phylum Arthropoda; class Insecta; order Lepidoptera; family Noctuidae; genus Plusia; species Plusia festucae. Next base: position 2,000,079 of record OX494460.1, read on the forward strand.
CTTTAATATAAAAAAAAAAATGTTTTCTTTCACCGATTGACAAAAATGATGTCTTAGAATAGTTCAAAAAGTACATTTTGCTTTGCAGCATTCATATTGGTACTTTCCTGTATTGGTTTCGAACCTGTTACCTTGTGCTCACAAATCCGTTCATTTAACTGCTAGGCCACATTAACAAGACTTATTATGGATAACTTACTTATTTACCTTTTTCTCTCAGATACTGCGGAAAACTCCCCTCAGACACGTTCACCCGCCTGGCACCGCAATGGTGGATGGAAGAGGTCCACCTTCCAGTCCCAGGTTCTGAGGAGACCAGACCAGCTTATATATGTACTCTAAGACTACCTCTGAATTGTCCCGTCAAGTATAATATCGTTGTAAGTATAAATAATATCGATAAAATTCCGTCATTTCAAAAAGTCTCATATTGCAAAAACAACTTTGGTTATGCCTGTTGGTCTAGTGGTTAGTGACCCTGACTGCTGAGCCGGAGGTCTTGGGTTCGCTTCCCACTCAGGACAATTTGTGTGATGAGCATGATCATTAGTTCTGTGTCTGGGTGTAATTTTATCTATAATATGTGTGTATTTCATATGTGCAGTTAATAATATAAACAATATCTTGAAACACCTTTCACACACGGCCATCTGATCCCAAACGAGGCAGAGCCTGTACTATGGCAACCAGACAACTGATAAACATACTTATATATTTCTAAATTCATACATACTATAGATAAATTACTCCCAGACACAGAACGAATGATCATTCTCATCACACAAAGATTTGTCCTGGGTGGGAATCGAACCCACGACCTCCGGCTTAGCAGTCAGGGTCACTAACCACTAGACCAACAGGAGGAATAGTTATTTAGTTTTTTTTTTCTGTATTTCGTTTCTCAGGGCCATCCTATGCCTACGAAGGTGCTAGCGAGGAGGATGGTAGCTTTGCAGGCTTGCAGGATATTACATAAGTCTGGAGAGCTGGATAATCAACTAATGCCCATAGGTGAGTCGAAGCGGCTGTAGCCTACTGGCTAGGGTGTCGGAATTGCGATCAAGTGGTTGCCGGTTCAAACCCACCCATTCTATTATTTCTATTTATGTCTATTTAAAAAAAATGACTCGCATTAAGAAATCTAATCCTTGTGTCGCGGGGGTTTCACAAACATTCAAATCACATGCACAAAGAACACCCAGACTTGGAACAAGTATCTGTGGATCACACAAATGCTTGTCCCATGCGGGGATCGAGCCCGCAGCACGTCGCGCACAGTGGTCATTAGCGTGGTCACCTATACCTCGGCTATCCGTGCAGTCGTTGGTTTCATTGAATTACCTATAAATATTTTTTTTATTTTGAATGTTTTTGAAAACTAAAAAAAAAACCACATCAGTGTTGTTCCACCACAATGTAATAGAGAGGAGAAATTTGAAAACTCGGGCAGTGACCTTTGTAGTTTAGTTGGCAAAGTAATTCGTTCGTTGAACTAGGAGTCGCAGCTTCAAGGTTTTTTGATGACCTCCGTGGACGAGTGGCGTACACACCAGTTTTTAAGCTGTCGCCAGCTCTGAGGTCCCGGGTTCGATTCCCGGACGGGTCACTAGAAAAAAAAACATTTTTATACATTGTCTCGGGTCTGGGTGTTTGTAGTACCTTCGTTGTCTCTGATTCCATAACACAAGTGCTTTAGCTACTTACTGAATTCGGAGCAATGTATGTGATGTTGTCCACATTTATCATATTTATTTATGTGTGTCCTGCCGAAAGTTCAAATTTTTCCCAGAACTTTGCCCAGTAGTGGGACAGCATAGCCTATTAAAAAAAAAACTGAAGGCCTAAATAAATTTTGGGCTTTTCATACCCATTCAAGATCAATATTTCTATTTATTTAACAGGTAAGGAGAACTTCAGGGCTGTAGATTTGGATAGCAGTAATAATATGGGCGCGAATAATAATGAAGCAACAGATCTGAACGATGCAGCGCGGCCAGGGACCACTAAAAGACGACAGTATTATTACAAGAGAGTGAGTTTAACATAATAAATAAATAAATATCTTGGGACAATCTCACACACGGTCATCTGATCCCAAACTAGGCAGAGCCTGTACTATGGCAACCAGACAACTGATAAACATACTTATATATTTCTAAATACATACATATTATAGATAATAGAACAAATGATCGTGCTCATCACACAAAGATTTGTCCTGGGTGGGAATCGAACCCACGACCTCCGGCTTAGCAGTCAGGGTCACTGACCACTAGACCAACAAGCCTGTCAAATCTCTACTAATATTATAAAGCTGAAGAATTTGTTTGTTTGTTTGAACGCGCTAATCTCAAGAACTACCGGCCCGATTTGATTAATTCTTTCACTGTTAGATAAGTCACTTATTGATGAAGCCTATATATAGGCTATAATTTGTCACGATAACCGATGCTTACGCGGATGGAACCGCGAGCAAAAGCTAGTACTAAATAATATGGAATTTGACGGGCCTGTTGGTCTAGTGGTTAGTGATCTTGACTGCTAAGCCGGAGGTCGTGGGTTCGATTCCCACCCAGGACAAATCTCTGTGATGAGCACGATCATTTGTTCTGTGTCTGGGTGTAATTTATCTGTAATATGTATGTATTTAGAAATATATAAGTATGTTTATCAGTTGTCTGGTTGCCACAGTATGTGGGAAAATAATACAAAAAAAATGGTTGTCTGTAAAATCGGTTTACGGAAAATAATGTCACGTCACGTTTATTAGTGTTTTCTATAATTCTTTTACAAAGCCAATTAAAAGAACTCTGTTGATTTCAGACCGCCTGGGCCTTTACCGACTGCCAACCAGTGGTTGATACAAGTGATTCGGATATAGATCCACCTTCTCTTCAGGATGTTCAAGCAGAGAAGAAACCTGAGTGTAAGGTCCAGGAACCAGTCCAACCTAAGATTGTACCAGGTTAGTGGTAGGGAAATTATGTTTTTAATCACCTTATTAAATTATATCTGACATTTTAAATACCAAAGTTCGTGTGTGTGTGTGTATACGTTTGCGTGTGTTTGTGTATGAGTGTGTGCGTGTATGTGTATGTATGACTCTTAAACGACGACCAATTTTGATAAAAAATGGTATGAATGTACGAAACGTGGAACCACCTATGAGAGAAAGAGAGAAAGAAAATGTGAGCTCGCACGTCTCTCTTAACTTATATCTGACTCTCAACTTCCGTACGCCTCGCAGCTTACTCCCCAAGTCAAGCGTTCGCCTTGCCTGATCACACTTTTCGTAACAATTCTCTACACGTATTCACCAGCTTACTCCCCAAGTCAAGCGTTCGCCTTTCCCGATCATACTTTTCGTAACGCTGTCGACACGCATTTACCAGCTTACTCCCCAAGTCAAACATTCACCTTGCCTGATCACACTTTTCTTCGTAACGGTTCTCTGCACGTATTCACCAGCTTACTCCTCAAGTCAAACGTTCGCCTTGTCTGATCACACTTTTCGTAACGCTTTCGACACAATTTCGTAACGCTGTCAACACTTTTCGTAACGCTTTCGTTACGCTTTCACCAGTTTACTACTAAAGAATTTAAGGATTTGTTTCATTATTACAGGTAAAAAACGCAACATGCTGTACGCGATAGTGTCGGAGCTGTGGTGCGCGTTGCCCGAGCGGTATAACACGCGCGGCAGGCGGCTCCACGCTCCGCAGCACGCCAGCCAGGCTATGGGGATCCTGATGGCTAGACATGAGCCTGACAGGTAGACCTATTCATCCTTAATATTTGTAGCTATTTTCAGCTCATTCAATTCTTGGGTGTATGAAGCGTATTTAAAAAAAATTGTAAAACAGTTTTTTTTTACCGTAGCTAGCGTAGTTATATAGGTTAAGCCACGTTTGCCGCGGTCCGTGAAAGGATTTAAGAACATCTTAAACTTAATTAGCGTTTCAGCATACGGGTACGTACCGCTGATACCTGATCTTGTGTTCTGCGCAGAGTAATGCTAGCTTCGGAGCGGCCATAAAGTTTGGGGAGTACTGTACTTTGTTAGTCAGTAAAATTGGTTTTGGAACCCAGGCAGGCGATGTTACTGTACTCTGTTTTTTAATACTGGAGACAGGCCCAGTTTTTTGATCCCAAGTTAACTCAACCAATGGTTAAATAACGCGTAATTAATAAACGCGTCTTTTCATCAATTGTTAGTTTATGAAGTGTTCAAATAAGTTGAAGAGTTAATTAATTAATTGAACTTAAACCTTTGTTACAGAAAAAATAATGAATAAACGCGTTCTACCGAAGTTTGAAACCATTAGTTAGCATATTTAACCATTGATTGAGTTCAGTCGGGATAAAAAAACTGGGCCTAAATTGACAAGTGAAAATGTCAAAACTGACGTAAAAGCTATTGGAATATAATGTCATTTTGGCATTTGTACTTGTCAATTTAGTCCCCAGTATTAAAAAACTGACTATAAGTGGGGCATTTTGAAGATTAACGTATTATGGACAGCATGGATGACCAATCTTAACTGTATCTCTTGTTTCAGCCTACAGATCCCGGCGTTCCCCGTATACACACGGTCAGGGGAAGTCAGGGTATCAGTTGAACATGTTCCAAATGCAGACGTAAGGTTGTCGCCGCGAAGAGGACGACTTGTTAGGCGGTGAGTCGTGTTGTATGTTAATTTTAAGATTCCGTTAGGGATCTAACTAGATACGGTTATGTAAAAACTAGTGGACTGTACTCTATTTATTTATTTATTTATTAAAATTACAACTGTCGTGTGAGAAACCAATTACAGTAATTAGAAAAGAAACACAATTAAACTTAGAAAAAGACAAATTACAACGCATTATAAAAACATATACAAAATACAAACAAAAACAGGTTAATAAAATTATACAGCGTTCATCTATACATGACACAAATAGTAAACAAACCGACGTCAATTACAAATCACGATATTTCTCAAAAATCACACAATGAATGTTACCACAATTAGTTGTATATACTAGGCCAAACACTAACGCATCGATTTCCACGTTCAATCACTAAAAAACTAGTTTAAAAGTAGCAATAAATAGGAAAAATCGTAAATCTGACAATGGTCCGGACCACAGATTATTATGACGACATGTTAGTGTGACATTTGGTTGTAGAGATGGGTAAAAGTGAATAAAAGAACGATACCTATACAGACTCTTTATATTAATAGCAAAAAGTTTAAACTCTTTTCAAACTTGAAAATAAAACTACTTAAGGTCGATTTTGGTCCAATATTGGGCCTCTAGTTTTGTTAAAATTATTTGTAAAACAATTAAATAGAATAAATATAATTATTTATTTAATTATTGATTATATATTTATTTAATTATTTATTATAAGGTAAATACACTTGACACCAGATCAGACTATGACATTGAAACTGTCATTAGTCTTGTCGCTTCGCATGCCGTCGTCCTTGGCCAAAAACAATAGTCAAAAACTCAAGAGTTTTTGATTTCTAACGATCGCCCTGGCTTTCTTTTTCATCCTGTGTTTTTATCCTTGTTTACGTAAGTTTCGATTGTTTGTAACCCAAATGATGCGCGTTATGAAAACTCACTGTAACACAATATATTATATACTTATATAGGATTAATTTAAAAGGAGTGCGTATATTCAAAGAGGTAATCAGGTGCACCAAACTTCTTATTTCTTATTTGGAGAAACGACGCCCGCACTAAGGAATTTAATCCTAAAAACTATTTTTTAAAGATGCCTATGAAGTATAACTGGTCACGCGCGTACATAAGTACACGCACCCATTTCTTTAATTTAGTTACTCATTAAATCATTGTCCATATTTTTAATCCTTAATATTTATTATAAATGTGTTTTTTATTAGGATAATGTCACCCCATAATTGAGTTAAAAGTTTAAAACATTAAATTGCTATCAAAACATTTTAATTAAATTATATCATTCACTGAATGAACATTGAAGTACAATTCTGAATAGATCACACAAAGTTTCCCATCACTAATTTTATTGACATTTCTTACATACGCCATATTTGTTTATATCTTTGGACAGGTATAGATGAACACGGTATAAAATCTAATATAATTGGGAAGAAATACAGTTGATCTTAATCCAAATAATGATGTGCAACGAAAAAAAAATATAACACCTTCCCTGTCCCGTCAGAATACACAATAGTTTTTTTATTTTTTTTTATTAGCCTATACAGTCCCACAGCTGGGCAAAGGCCTCCCCCGAGTCCCTCCATACATCCTTATCCCGTGCAACCTCGAACCAGCCCTCGCGGTACACGTCCAGATCGTCCCGCCACCTCTTCCTGGGCCTCGGTGGCGCCGTCCGTCTGTTGGCTCCCATGACCCAATAGTTAAACAATGGAAATGTTCATATGTGACTCACGGGACAGTGGAAGGGTTAACCATGGATCCCACATTTTGGAGCTAAATTGAAAAGTTTAGAAATAATTAATTATTCCTGCAAACAATATTGCGGCTTATATCGAATGAAAGGGTTTATGGTTTAAATGCAATCAATATATTACTTTGATATAAGTCAATTGGAGAAACGATTAGAAATGCGACGTTGCCAGCTCGCGCGGCATTAACGCTTACTAAAACAAAGTTTGCTTATTACATAATATGGTAATATTTATTTTAATTATAGGTTCATGAAATTCGTCTTCGCGGAAGTCTTGCGCGTGCGCCGACGTGGCATGAAGCTGCAAAGCGAGGGATCCACGCGCAACAATTATTATATTGTTCCTACTATTAAGAGTAAGTTGTTTATGTTATAAAAGGGAGGGGAGGGGGGTAAAAGGAAAGTTACCGTTAACGAGGACAGGAGGACAGGAAATAGTAGTCATGACCTTTGATGATGAGACAGAAAAAAAAAACTATTATGATGAAAAAAATGTAATGATAAGTTCTTGTTATGGGGTGGGGGGGGGGGGGGGGGCGTAAACCGCTTCTTTACGAAACGCGTTACGGCACCACTCTGTCTGTATTCATTGGTATCCAGGTTTCCTCACTTCCTTCATCGTTTGTTAACGGTGTCTTAGAACAATTAAGAAAGTACATTTACTTAACTATGAAAAAGTCACATTGGTACTTGTCTAAGTTCGGACCCGCAACCGAGTACATACGTATCCGGTCATTGAACTAGGCCACAAAACCATGTGATTTAAATGAGTCAAAACCCCCACCACACAAATATTAAGTTCTTTAGTGCGGGAGTAGTCTAAAAAAAAATGAATTTATTTTATTTTATTTTAAAATAATGTAATTTTTTTCCTAGCTAAACAACCTGATGGCTCTACGAAAATCGATATCGACTGGGCATTCCTAGAACTGATATATGACCACACCGAGAACAAGAAACTCAACGAAATC